>JAULBU010045918.1:0-33357 GCA_032358235.1 Odonthalia washingtoniensis | reverse complement strand
CCAAAAATTTATTTCTAATTTACAATTTTGGTATTCTCCTTCATACCATCAACCACTATTCACAGAACATACGCACTTATTCATTATCCCTTCCGTTCCAAGTCACCGGAATATGTAAAAGTAAAATTAGAATGCCATGTAACATATGACATTTCATTGTCAATACCACATACATAACAACAATCTTTTGATTTTTTAATTAAACAGACTCCAGTACCTTCATAGTCTAAACAACTTGTCCGTCTATCATTCGTACTAATCTTTCCATCCCATTTGCGTATATCTAATACATGAACAGTTCTATCAGCACCACTTTCAATAATAACATCATAAAAATTATCAACTCGATATAATCTAGACTTACTTGATGTTTTTCTATTTTGCATTTAATTTGAATCACCTATATCATAAATTACAATATCAGTTTCCTCTGTTGATATTAATATATTATGATTATTTTCATATGTTTTTACACATGTAGGTGTTAAATGAGTATGAAATTTATTTACTATAATATTTTCATCGTATATTATAATATGTTAATACATTGATCTTGATATTATTATACCAATTTTATTTTCTTTTTGTTTCTTATTCCTGTCCATCCTTTCATACCATCAGATTTATTGGGTATATTTATATACCATATATTAGTAGGTGTTGTTAATATACATGACATGGAATCATTGTTTTTCATTAAGGAGTTGCGCAAAACGGTGCCTCTACCACCATTCATTTCTGATTTTTTCTACCTGGGTCAAAGTTCCAGTAACTGGAAATAATTTCCATAATTATTATCCTTATACCCTGTGACACGGGTCAGCAATTTGGCCCAAAAAATGCTTGGCATGAAATTAATGTAAGTATTACATCGTTGTTCCTACCCTGACAAAAATTACTCTAGTTTGTTTTGTACAGCGGTCAGATAGACACACGTACAGCGACAGATGTTCCGCTGTTTTTTTAAATTTTTACATAACAAATATCAAAACTGGAAAATTTTCTTCAAGACTTGCAGAATTCAATTTAGACAGATAGACACGTACATCAATCAATGTCACTCAGTTCTACAAAATAAAACGTTTAATGTATAGCTTGGAGGTTACAATTATTCTTTTGTCCACCTGTACCGTTCCATTGTTCTACTATGTGGGAATCACACGGTCGACTATTAATTCTTTTCACTTCTTCTCTTCGAAATGAAATGACATTGATTTTCAAGGCAGACATCACACAAATATGTTCCGACGACAATATTAATTTCAAAATCTTCATTATCATTCAGGGTAATGAATACATCTTGGAATTGCAACCATAGCAACTACACTTTCAGATCAAAGACATGTAACAGCCTTGAGATGCATGTACATCTTACGAAACCACAACGATTATTCCTTTGAATAGTTTAATGGCTGGACAGATGGATGCGATATATCAATCAGGAATCCGACACTAATTATACTAACAGAATTTGATGGCCATGGAAACTCTCTTGCCATAGATAGTGCAACATGCGAGTACGACATATATAATAGTTGAAACGAAGCCGACTTGGTGGAACCAAGAAATAGTACGTCAAATGATGAAATAATGGCAGAATCAGAGAACATGGATTGTAACAAAAATGTTGATTAAATAACATGAATATTTGTTGATTCTATCATGGATATAAACATTAAGTATGGAGTGCAACTAACGAATCGTTTCATGCACTCACTTTATTCCATATCTGGCCACTTTCATCAATTAATTCAGCATTTTCTCTCTTTCAATTCAGTTAACTCGTTCAAAAAATCCGATTTATTGTCATCATTTCAGAAGGATGGGTTTGAGCAAGGAATCATGCTTTTGCCGTCTAAAAAACAGACAACATGGTACGTTAGAAATCTAATACAGCTTTCGACACGCCAACTATCGTCGGCAAACATTCATCAATTGTACCCATGTAGAAAAAATCAATCACAATTTCTCACGCACCCAACCAATGCAAGACTGGGAACTTCGGTTGCAAAATCTATGGATCTGTCTGTAAAATCAAGTACAGATCTTACAGTTATGTAGAAAATGGAATGCTGCGATGGATAAAAATCATTTGTGGGTCTTCTCCAACTCTAAAGTGACAAGTGAAAAACAATGTTAAAACGCTCCGCACAAACGTTTTACCCTCTTCATCTAAACCTTCTCAATTTCAGTGAAGATTTTGGAAGAGAAAATATAACATCAGGTCGTACATTACTGGAATACTTACCTGTACAAATAGAAAATAGTAATTCATCATGTGGTACATTATATAGCACATCATCTTCAAATGAAAGCGATATACATATGGATATGTTACATAAAAGTATTGAAGAGTCAATGACGCAGCTATCAAATGAAGAAATGGTGGGAATTGCAATGTGAACTTCACATGGTATAGCAGTACGTTTTCATCCAATACTTTCTTCATTGGTAGCTGATATACCGGAAGCAAAAATTTGCTTTCAGTAAAACATAGAGTTAAAAAAATCGACCGTGCCATCGATGCCTCGTCGTGGCAGTTGATATGACATATCCTTCTCTTAACAGGCTAAGATCAATCAAACAGACAAAAATCATATTGGAATCCGATACCGTAGATCATCAAGCAGCAGATTTGCGGAACAAATTTTCATCTATAAAATAAATGTCAATACATCCAAAGTATCCAGTTCTCAGAAATTTCAACAATGAAAAGATACAGGAACAAATGGATATTTATAACATCATCCACTTCGAACCGATGCATAACCTACACCTTGGGGTCTCGAAACTTCTTAAGGAGTGTTTGTATCGGATTCTTAGCTGATCTGAACGTACAACTACTGAAATGTCTGAGCATTGCTCTTGAAGACCTCTATGATCTATGCGTAGAACTATATTACGTAAGTTAAATTCTTTCTTGTCTTTAGTCGAAAAAATTTCTCACGGTTACAATCTTCACGTTGATTTTGCAACTGGTGGAGTTCTGTATCACTACAGGAATTCTTCACAGAAAACGGAGTTGCAGGAGTATTGGAAGCTGCGGATTACATGCGTGTTGATAAAGTGTCCCCATTTCTGGAAGCCATATGTGACAGACTATGTGGAAGTAGTTCCTCGGCAGAAATGACTTCCTGTTTCATAATGTACGTAGACATGACATCTCTCATATTTAGAACAATTATTCATCCAGCATGGACTTCTTCTGATATACAGAAACTTCGCACAAAAATCTCATCTTTCAAACTCAAAGCACTTTAAATATTTAAAGACTATAGTCCATCATCAATGAATAAAACAAAGTTTCACCTATTGGATCATCTACCGTCGGATATCGAAATGCTGGGAGGAGTAACATACATGCATGCAGGGATTTACGGAGGAAGTCATACAGAAACCAAAGAGGCCTTTCGACGAACGTCAAAACGGAAGTCTGTCAGTGTTGAGGAGACTGCAAAAAGATTGGATCATCGCGCATCCAAGGCTTATAAAGCTGATAAAGTACAAAAACATCTCCTGTTGTAAATCAAGCAGTAAAGTCCAATAAGATATTAAAAGCGGTGTGAAAGGATGGCGCAATATTGGTAACTAATGATTCATCTTCAACTATTTATAAACTTCGTGCAGCTTGTCAATTTCACGATTATTCTCTAAATAGATTTGAAGAAACTATGGACAATGCAATTACTGGTCTGTACAGGAGGGTGGGTGCCGATGTTATTCGACAACTTACACGTCTGCTCCATCAACATTTCGAAACATTGGATATATCTCCTACTGAGGTTGGTCACATATCACTAGAGTTCCCAGCATCAGCGTTCATCTCAGGTTGCAAATGCCCTAGACTTTAGGACTGTAACAAGTCTGATAAAAATGTTTATGTAAAGAAATCACCTTTCAGGGAACGAAGCGAGTTGTGGCAAAGGATAGATTTTATTCCACATTGGGTTCAATATTAGATACAATTATGGTCGAATGTGGAGAAGTTGGTGAAGGAAAACGGGCCCAGAGGGTTACATGAATATGTGGTTTTCCAAAGATCTGTCATTTATACAAATACCGACAGAAACGGAAGATCCAAATTCACCATCAAACAAGTATGAGGGTCATGGGTCGGTCTGCAGGAACAAGAAGAGCATGACGGAGTTTTGCTTCGTACAATATTTGGATGTAGTTGACAACACCTCTTTGGTTCCAGATGAAATCGATACGGTACTTGATTGTACAAGATTATGTTGGGATAGAACACGAGGAGAATATTGTATGTCGACATTAGCAAAGGTGTATGGTCTGTGCCCGATTGACAGTATTCGGGTAAAAATACACATAGTACCTAAAGATACCGCTATGGATGTTCTGGTAAGTCATGTTCTTCGTGGTAAGCAATGGGAATCATTTCGTGGTCACGAGAATGGATGGGTTTTCAGTGTATTTTATGTTAATCGTTTCTATCGTGGAAATTGATTACAATACGGGTAGAATTAATAGTGACATAATATCATATTACATCATTATAGATTTTGCTCTTATTGCAGTCAGTTTCACAATCATAGTAATGATCTTCTATTACTTCGAAGAAACTTCGTTTCTCATTTATCAGAATATCAAAGAAAATAAAACATTTCGAAGTGACAGCAGCCCTTTCCACCAATTTTACTTTGAGAGGTTCCAAACTTCACGGTGCAAATTTGGGATAAAGATCAATGCTACTTCGTCTATATTTCACTTTTCATGGAGATACATTGACAAAATACAAAGTGACTTCGAGAAATTACACATTAGAGAAAAAGTCTGAATTGAACGTGGCCTATGTGGTCAATGTAACTTTGTCAAAATTCAAAGTTCGGGGTACAATTGTGCAAAGAGCATCGAAATCACTTCGGACTTTTGGTAGTTAACAAATTATAATTGATCCTAATACAATGTCACTTCGGTTTTATTAGTCACAATATTGAGGAAACATCAAAGTACGAAATGATTGTGGCCTGTGTAACCAATGTCACTTCCGCAGTTTCCAAAGTTCGGAGTTCTAAAATGCAAACTTAGTCAATGTATCTTCGTATTACTTCAAAAAAAACAATGTCACTTCGCATGTATGCTGTCTAAATCATCATATAGTCAACATTTGCTTCAAAGACACAAGTGGAAGCAGACAATGTTATCAATGTCACTTTAGTAACTTCGGATATTTAAGACCGAAGTTCTGAAATTAGAAAGCCAGAGTGCACCCTAAGTGCACCCCAAAGTAAGGCTAAGCGAATGCAAAATTCTGCGGGACCCGAAGTGTCCGAAGTTTCGAGGATACTTCGACACACTTGGTTTTTGAATTTTACAGACGAAGCCACAGAACAACAATCACAGCAACTCCCATCTGAAACGTAACCCAATCCGCCTATCACACCAACTCAAATTTATCAACCAATAACCACTTCACCAGAATCAACAAAGCAACCAAATAAATCTGAGCAAGATACAACACCAACGATAATTATACCAACATTCCAAGCTACACAATCACCTACACTGCCATATCACCCTCTTGGACTCCGTGGCGTCTCAACTCGAACAAGAATCCCAGAAGCCGAAGTAACAAGACGACAAAGCAACTATACCAAATTAGAAGTACCATGTCATGATGATTGAGACGATGACCAAAAGCAAACATTAAATGCAGGCCAGGTGGCTCAGTCTCTAGCAAGCAATTTTATGGACAAGTTCTTCAGCGGGTATGTAGATGAAAGAACCAATAACATGATACGCGACTACTGCCTCTTCACCGATCAACTGGAATTAAATAACACCCTAGAGGCCGTGTTCTTCTCCAACGTTCTAAAAGAACCGACGAAAACCATTCTTTCCAAATAACGCTACTGGATCGATGAACTTCGAACAGATCAAGTCAATCATGCCTATGTAATTCGACTCAGATGATAGGGAGAAGGAAGTGCCTTGCCAACTCAACCCAATGATATTTAAATCGTTCATGGCCGAAAACTAAATCACGGACGAAAGCACCGGTATAGCCAAGCTCTGTACCTACACCGACAAACTGAATCCACAATGTTTTTCGATGTTTAGGCACGACACTCACAAGCCCAAAATCCTCAGCTCTGCCTTTGTCTCCTTCAGCTGACCATTAATTCCAAGATCAAACGAAATTATTGGTGAACATAGTCATCGTTCTTTTGAGACGGCCCTGGCTCATTAGATCACCTTTAATAAAGACTCAAAATCGGAAATCGGAAATTCTCAAGCCAATTCAACGTCCCTGACCCTATTCGATCTGTACTGGCAAAGGCCACAATCAAGATTTGGCAATAAATATGTAATTCGATTCCTAACAGGTTCAACACTAGACAACCCAACTTCAATGATAATAACAGTTATAGCAACTTTAACAACATGAACAGGTCAAACAGAACATCTTCATCTGCACAAGCCTCCAGATCAAACAACACAAGAAATAATCAACGTCGGAAATGATACCGATGTGCATTTTCGCCTTGGTCTCCGAATCACCACTGTTAACCTGGTTCAATAAAGAACTTTATCAACTCCAGGTTAAAGAGGGGTGAGAAAACCATATATGTTTTGGCTTATATAATTTCTGGTTGCAAATTGGACACAACTGATACCACTGAAGGCCCTATATCAATGACCCGAATTGTCCAAATTTAAGTGACGACGACGTCGAAACTGTAAATAACCCGCTACAAACGGAGTTCGAAACTAATAAAACATCCATCCAAAACGAAACGGCCAATACTATTGACGCATCGTTAATTCAAGCTCAATTAAGCGAACCATTCTTCTCATCTTCAATCATAAATCAGACACCTCAAACTCTCCTATTATAACATCATCATCATCATCCAACAATAACAACCCCGATCATATTATCAACTTCGAAAACATCATTATTCACAAAACGATAAATATAACTAATGAATTGCACCCTGCATTCTGCGTCTACAGCGACGCACCTCGAAGCGTCATCGGAATCTCAGCCCTTCGTCATATCAACAACTTCTTCAACACCAAAAATAAGACGAAGTCTCCCCCATTTTCGTTCTAGTTCGTAAATCAAGTATACCCCTCATTGGGGTCTTTGAATTTTTCACTAGCGACTCCTTTAAACATCAAAAATATTAAGGTTTATCTAGACATGTGAAAGTTGAGGTTCCACCTGTACTGGGACTTAATGTTTTAGATGGTGAAAGTCTTATGATAGGCAATGTGAACAATAAGCATGCACGAAGGAAATAATTTAAAATTGAGGACAAGACTACTATTTAGAGGAATGATACGTCCGCCTCTCATGCAGCGACTCATATCATTTTCATACGCTTTTAACAACAGGAGATAGCTTTAACAATATTTTCAGTACGGGCGAACTTCAATGTCTTCATCGTCAATTTTTCCATCCCGCTCCAACAAAATTGTTCAATGTCCTGCGAATTACTCATCTTTCGGATGCTGACTCAGAGACTCTGTAGATCCTCAACGATATATCCTCACGATGCAACCCCTGACAAAGGGTAAGATCTGCTCCGCTAAGTTTCTGGGTCTCCTTTGGCTCGAATTCATTGCGGTTTAATTAAAGGATCTTCATTGGCATGCTCTACATTTTAAATAAGAAAAGGAAGAACGCTATCCTACATATAATCGACGAGGGTATGCATTTATATGCAGCTTCTAGACTTAAAAACTTGAAAAAAGTACAGTTTGGTATGCAATCATAACACTTTGGATGACTATTTACACGGAATTGCCAAATCGAATTATAGTCGACCAAGGTTCTAATCTAGGAGGCTCATTCAATAGTCTATCATCTCTTGAAGGTATCACGGTAGATCGAACATGTATTGAGGCGCATAATAGCCTCAGCATATGCGAACGATACCATCAACAAATCCGAACACCGTACTTACAATATCATTGATCAACCAAAGGAGGACGTCGATCTCATCCTGTCCCGTGTCGTAAAAGCACTCAACGACGAAGCAGGCCCGGATTGTTTGGTACATGGGATCGGACCGGTTGTCATGATGTCATGTTTTGGTGATTCGGGTGACATTCACATTTGGCCAATTCTTCAACTTGTTTATGTAGGTAGGGTATAGCCCTTCCAACTATGACTAATCTACGTCACCATATTTATCCTTAACAAATTAACAAATATTCCATATTTTCACCATTTCCAGAGAAAAAGGTTTAAAATTTAAGTTGAACGGGAAGCTAAATATAAAAAAATCGCTGGTCACACAACTCCAAAAACTCATTTTTCTTTATATTCGAAAAGTGCAATTCCAGTATGGGAGGTGGTCAAATAGTGGACTTCGCGGTACAATGTGATATTGTAGACAATCAATATCTCGCCACAAAACATTCCTGTGAAATCACGGACTTTAGTGTTACACCAAGATACAATCTAAACAGTTAAGTTTTAAAATGCAAATGCAAATGCATATTTCGTTTCTATTACATAATCAACATGTAATGTTAAAGGTAATGCTAGAAATCTGCAGCTTCCTTGTGACCGTTTTGATTAATTAAAGATTTTGTTAGTAAAGTATAATCACCAACATCACAAGGTGAAGAACCGCCATCTATTGTAAACAACTCATTTCAATTATACCTACATCATTAACTCTATATCTATGAGTTGAAAGTATATATACTATAGAAAGAAGAATAGATATTGGTATTTTGGTAAGTTGGGAAAACCAAAATCGCCTGGGTAGTACCATTGGCGCAAGTACTATATGCTAATATCAAATTTGCTTTCTTTTACCATCGAAATCTTGTTGGGTACAATAATAGTTGGGAACAAACTTCAATTTCGAGCTACTCCGGATGTTTGTGAAAGTCTTTTTGCAAGTGAGAGTGTTCGTCATATACGAAAACAGGTACCACCTTTAGAAGTTCTTAACTTGTACGACTAACAACCTCAGCTGTAGTCGAGCTTGAACCACCGTGTTTCGTCATCCTCAATTTTATTTTTGTCTCACAGAAGACCACAGATGAGAAGTGAGTCTTGTGGTTGCACAGATGGAATGGAGTTGAACGGATATGATTTCGAACAACATTCCAACGGTATCAGTATTAACTACCACTTTAAAAACTTCTACCTATAAAAACAAATGAGTCTTTTCTGTTTTCGCTTGTTCATACCTTTTAAATTGTTACATAACACGTAGTGAAATATTACCCACAATGATTCACCTTTCGTAACAATAATATCCTGCCACTTTTTCACATGTCACACACTGTACGTCCGTACACAATTCCAACGATAAATAATATCGACTACAGTCGCGAACGTTTACGTTAAAAGTGAGCCTGTCTTGAAATAATAGGCCAAAAGACGTCTCGGCTACATTTGTGTTCTTACAAGTTTTACATTGTATACGATTTAATTTAGGATTATCCGTTCTATACAATTTCTCTAATTATGTGTACAGAATTCACACACAGTTATAATTCTGAGAGGAACAGTTATTTCATTATTTCTAATTTTGCTTTGAGCCTTTTATTGGTTATCAGATTATTACCTTCAGGACCAATTTAGTTTAATGTGCCTAATAGAGGCCATTTTACACTCCTTTATTATGTCGAATTGTATTCTGATTCGTTTTATATAATACACTTATGCAATTATTAATTTCACGTCCTTTTTAGTATTAGTATGCGAAGTAGAGGCTACGTATTTCCCTATTAAAGTAGTTCTCTGAGCGACTTGACTGTACTCGTCTGGACTGATCTCATGACTCATATCACCTTTATTAATAATAGCACTTCCCCTTCAACCTTGCTAAAAGCTTTTTAGCAACATTCACAAATCAGGCTAAAAGCTTACTAATTTAACCCATAAAAATTTGAAAATAATAATAATCAAAACAAAAATATATTCTCCTAACCCTCCCTCGAATGCTTTCAACATTCTACTTGTACAAGCAAATGCTTTATCTCCATCTTCTAACAAGGTTTTTGAAGGATGTTGCTCACTGAGTAAATTTCTTCCACCAAATCCACACGTCTATAGATTTGGAGATTGTTTAGCTCCCAGTATCGGTCAAATTAAAATCAGAATTCCTACCCTGAATAATAGTTTCGTAACTATTACCATGGATGTAGCGGACGTGAATGTTCCCATGCTTATTGGTTTAGACTTGCTAGATAAAGAAAAGTTAATCGTTGACAACGTTGACGACCTTTTAGTTGGTAAATTATTCCATTGGAAAATGCCAATTGTCAGGGAATATGGATATTTTTATTTGATCAAGGATTACCCATCAATTTTATTCACCAAGCTTGAACTTGTAAAATTACACAAACTCTTTTATCATCTGACGAATTCAAAATTGTTTAATCTCATCTCTAGAGCACATCCCCTTCACGCAACTTCACAAACTAAGAAACTGTTAGAAAATATTGGCCTAAATTGAACAACGTGTCAATAATTCGCCCCTCGTCCCTGTCGCTTTAAAGTAACCATTTCAGATACTATTGTTTTAACCACACAGTTTCACTTGACTTAATGTATCTGGAAGGAAACAAGTTGGTTATTCATATAGTTGACAACAAGACAAATTTTAGCGCTGCTCATTTCTTAACCAATTGCACCGTTGAAAATATTTGGCGTACATTTATATTATGTTGGGCATCAATATATATGGGATATCAGGATATATTTAAGGCTGATCACGGATCTTGGTTTGCATCCAAAGCGTTTATAGATTACTGTAATATGACTGTATGCAACTTGACCTTAGTGGCGTTGAGAATCATAACTCCATTGGTTCTGGAGAAAATTACCATAGTCCTTTACGTCGGATTTATAATAAAATTCGAATGGAACATCCACAATGTGATTTGTAAATGGCACTATGACTCGCTAATAAAGCAATGAACGATGCTATGAATGCAGATGGCTTATCGTCACTATTTGTTTACACAGTTCTACCTCGTTCCCCAGCTGTAAACTCAAAACATTCCAATCAGATTGGTCGGATGAAGGCATTGTCTAAAGCTGGAAAAGAAATGAAAACAATCATATATGCACAGCGCATAACTAGAGCTCTTCCTTCTAAACTTCCAAATTCTTCTGCACATATTTTCAAACCCGAGGATACAGTTCTTGTTTACCGTGAAAACGAGCACATAAAATGGTCTGGACCATTTAAAATTATCAAAATTATAGATAAACAAGTGTTTATTGACCGAAATGGAAACCATGTTAAACATTCTATGCATCAAATACGTCCCTATTACAGTACCCCAGAAATTTTATCTAATCGATACTGTGAAATACTTCACAATACACTTTCATCCATCAGTAAAACCTCTTCTGAATTAATTGAATCAGAAACATTGCTTACTGACATTCCCAACCTTAGTATTTCAGAAAGAAGTCGCCGGATTTTTTGCCTGCAATAAAAAGTGAAATAGACAATCTAGTCGCACGGAATACTCGTAAAGTTGTACCGAAATTATCGGTTCCGAATGATGAAAATGTTCTCAATTGTCGTCTGGTTCTATCAATAAAAAACTGTAAAACTGGTAATCCAACGTATAAAGCACTTCTCGTTACACAAGTATACAAATCCTCAGATAGGAAATCGTTGATTCTGGTACAAATCTCATACATTCATCAATTAAAACAATCCAATCCGTAACTGCCATAAAAGGATTTCATATTTGGAGCCATGATGTCACTCAGGCCTATATACAATGAACAGAACAATTTATTCGTAAGATATATCTCAAACCGTATAAAGAATTAAAATTCGCCGGTGACATATATTTAGAATTACACCAGCTTCTTTACGTGTTGCCTGAATCCAATGAATATTGGGATCTACTTCTAAAACTCACGTTAAAAAAGAACTTGAGATGAAACTTTACATTTTCGATCACTCGCTTTATAATAAAATTTAAGATAATGGAAACTTAGAAGGGCTCCTGGTGCCTATGTAGATGACCACTTTATTTCTAGTACTGATGAATTTGAAAAACATACGGATAAGACACTTCATAAATTCGACTGTCGTGCACGTCTACAGGGAAATATTACATTTGCCGGTATTGATACCTACTCAACTGATATAGTTTATATTATTCAATCAAATTTCATTAAAACACTTAAACCTTTATAATTTGATGCCGTTTTTGGAGATCTACTCTATGATCGGGCCAAACTATCTAGGCCAAACCATTCTAGACCAGACATAGAATTTTCTACAAGTTGTTTATCACAAACGATGGAAAATATTTTTTTCAGGATTCAGGTAAACTCTTAAATAAGGTTATTCGTCACCTCAAGAAAACAATTAATCTACGTATGCAATTTCCCAACCTAGATAAAGACTCCCTAAATTTACGTGTTTACAGCGATTCCTCGTTTTCCAACAACTCCGATCTTACACCTCAGATTGGCTATATCGTTTTACCATGTGATACGAATGATGACTTTCATACTCTACATTACAATAGTAAGAAATGTAAACGAGTCGTTCTTAATGTTCTCGCTACCGAAATATTTTCTTTCTCTGCTGCATTTGAGTATTAATACAGTCCACACCTCGACTTAGAGGAGATTTACAATCTTCATTTACAGCTTCAAATGTTTACAGATTCAAAACATTTATTTCATAACTAAATCAAGCTACTTCGAAGAGAAACGTCTCATGATCGATATTACCCGCGTATGTAACGGGTTCAAAAAGAAGAGATTACAAATGTAGGATTCATCCGCACTGAATACAATCCCGCTAATGCTTTCAAAAAGCTCATGAAATCTGCTTGTCTTAACATGATATTAGAGGACAATAAGTGTAACCGTCCAATTGAACAATGTGTTTACCTTTCTCGCGACTTATGCGACCCTATAATTGGGGATTGTACGTGTGTACACAATTCCAACGATAAGTAATTTCGATTACAGTCGCGAACGTTTACGTTAAATGTGAGCCTGCCTTGAAATGATACGCCAAAAGACGTCTCGACAACATTTTTGTTCTTACACGTTTTACACTGAATACAAATTAATTTAGGGTTATCCATTCTATACAATTTCTCTAATTATGTGTACATAATTCACACACAGTTATAATTATGAAAGGAACAGTTATTTCATTATTTCGAATTTTGCTTTGACCATATTATTGGTCTTCAAATTATTACTTTCAGGACAAATTTAGTTTAATGTGCCTATAATAGAGGCCATTTTACACTCTTTTATTATTTCGAATTGTATTCTGATTCGTTTTATATAATACACTTATGCAATTATTAATTTCACGTCCTGTTTAGTGTTATTATGCGAAGTAGAGGCTACGTATTTCCTTATTAGAGGAGTTCTTTAGCGACTTGACTTTACTCGTCTGGTCTTATCTCATGACTCATATCTCCTTTATTCATAAAAACACGTCCCCTCCTTGCTAAAAGCTTTTTAGCAACACCACAACGTGAGTTTTCAATTTCTTTCACTGAAGATGATGTGAGACAATTGAAGACTACTTTTTTAGTTAAAATTATGTAGAATCACATAACGCGTAATGACATGTAACCTACAATGATTCACCTTTTGTAATATTTTCAGCATTTTAATGAAGCATTTTAATGGTGAAACAGTCTAAACACCTAATGAAGCCTTTCAATGGTTAAACAGTTTGAAAAATTTACGAAAGGTGAATGATTGTAGGTTAGATGTCAGTACGTGTTATTTAAAAAAGCAAAATTTGCAACATCCTAGCATTTTTCAACATGTCAACCAAAATAGGATTCATACTTCGCTTTCACTGATGAATATTTTAAACAATTGACGATTGTTTCTTAGAAAACGCTGACGATGTGAAACGATCTTCGATTGTTTCACATAGTCATCAGTAAAAGTACAAAAAACTAACTTCATTAGAATAGTGTAGATTTACATAACACGTACTGGCATGTTACCCACCATGAAACACCTTTCGTAAAATGTTCAGACCATTCCAGCAGTTGCATAATATAATATATGCAACTGCTGACATATTATTCTAATATTGTTAACATGGCTGGGAAATGTTTAAAGTATCTACGGAAATCACATGTCACCCAAAATTGGTTTTAGCAATCGCTTTTACTCATGACTATGTAAAACAATAATTTCACTTTACGAAAACCATCTTCAATAATTGAAGATGGCTTTCGTAACCTTTATAATTATTATTGAATATTGTTTTCATAAAGTAGAATTCCATATCAATATAAGTGACCACGTACAGTAACCTACTGTCCGTTAGTTACTGTGTCTTCCCTTACAGCACGCACTCATGTGCGAAGTGTGCATCACGACTCCATATTCCACGTTTTCTACTTGACCGAGAAACTCTAGATCTGCTACCGCAGACCGGGGTTCCTTCTTGGTAGTTTAGTTTTCCAGTAAAGTTTTAACCAACCTTACTATTCTATTCTCTTTCTGTTGCCTAGTTGGTCGCTACCAACGATAGATTCGATATCCTTCTTCCAAGACCTCACCCACTCTTTAGTTATACTAGCAACTTGGTTTGCTGTATCGAATCTTGCTCACTTTTCGAGACTTCAATGGCAATCCGGATTTGGTCAAGTTCCTCAGAAAGTTCTCACTATGCCTCCGAAACATCCTACCGCAACGTCTGCTGCTGCTGCCTGTTCTGCTACCACATCCGTCGGAGCTTCTTACGCATCGAGACCACCACGATCTCAAGCTCCGTCCTCTACTGGACGATAAAATAGCTCTCAAACATCCTCTACGAAGCCGAAGGTATTATTGCAACGAACTAATGCTTGTCATCCAGACTCAAATTTCGCTTTCTCAATCAGGAATCTTCCTATTTCAGTTCATTCCTTGAGATGTCTCCAGAAGAACATGACCAGAGCCAGTCAATTGAATAAATCGAAGAAACCATTCAAATGATGTTGCTTTCTCCAAGTATCGTCTTCATCCATGATAATTATCAAGCTCCTGCCTTCCCGCTAAAGCTTCTTCAAGTCGTTGCAAATATCTATGATGCCTTCGAAATGGATCATAGTTTTCACTCCTAGATTTATGAAAGAACCAAAACATTTAACAAAACCGTTTCTTTGTTTGGATCTGGTACATCATTTTTGGCACAAATGAACGTGAAGGAATGATGAATATGCTCCATGGACTCTATGAATCACACAATCTCAGGTATGGAATTCCAAAAACCACCAGATGTCGATGTAATACATAGATGCTGATATGATGAGACGGTGACGCCACGAGGAGGAGATAAGATGATATGAAGATACGCCGCGAGGCGATGGTGCCTAATAATGAAGGATGATGACGGGGAAGAAGACCGAGATTCGAACAAGGAATACAAATGGTGATGATGATCACAGCTGAATAAACACATGTGCTTGAAAGTGGAAGCACAAGAAAGAGAGAGGGGGACAGCAAGCTGGGAGGAATCCATACAAAGGTGACAATAGTGGCGCGAAACATGAACGTGAAAGGATGGTAACAAGGACGATAGCTACTGTACTATGCCGCTACAGTATGACACATATCTTACTAACTACCTACGATGATTCACGGCAATACAGTAGAATACATCCCACGCCCAACTCACCTTTCGAGACAGTCTCATCATTCAACTTCCTCAGAACTATACGTTCATTTATCCATTCTACACAGTGCTGTACAAGTGGATTAAGGAAGAGAACAATGAACGACGTTTTGTCGTCTGTCAGGTTCTTTTCCAACATTTCTAGCTTTAAAGTCGATATGGTTATCGCAAAGTGTTGAACCCTCTCGTCTAGAACGGTACTCAAAACATTCTCATCACTTGTCCACCCTGCGTCGTCTTCTTCTACCATTTTCCAGTTCCTCTTAATTTCCTGTTTAATCACTGTGCTCCCTGCTCCCCGTCCACGAGCACGAACAGCAGCACCTTATCTTTTTCCTCTATAACCACCCCTTCCCCTTTCCTCACGCTGAGTCCCCCTTCTCATAAAATTCCGACTCGCAACATCAGTTGCGGTTCCCCCAAAACCTCCAACCCCATTGTCCGTTGAGGAAGATAATTGGAGAACGGTGTGGGTAGCTGTGAGTTCATGACTAATGAAGTGGAACTTATTTGGATTCAGGTTGAGGACGCGTTGGTTGAAATGATGATTGTGTTGAGATCTTCGTGTTGGTTGCAATTTTTGGGTGCTTTTTTTTCGTTAGGAGGGTTGATTTTCAAGAGAGGGTTTTATTTTTCCGTGCTACGTTCGTTGTGATAAGAATGGGTGTTTACCTATGACTTGACATCCATGAAACTGAGATTGCTTTTTTCTCATACAAAAATATCATTTTTTTCTTTTTCGCAGACACATGTAACGGACAAGCGTACATTTTTGATGGATTTATAGTTTCAACCTGAATGATTCATCCGTTACAACACGATTTTTGGAATTACTGCAATCTTTCAATTCCAACAGTTTTATTTGTACTGTAGAAAATCTTCAATTGTTTAGTCACAGCCCCTGGTTCGGAGTACATCAAAATATTTTGTCCCCGTACAGTATTCATCCAATCCCATAACACCATTACAGCACTTTTTACTCAGCCCCCGTTGTATTCAAAATGACCCCCACCGGTTAACTTACAATTTTATAGTTCGTATCACGCCAAATATGGAGCGACATTCCCGAACAGTGTTTGAATTAGCACAACTTCAACCAATTATTTCAAGCGGTAGTGTATTTAATTCTCTGGACTGTGCCATTTTACCGTTATGCAAATACATTGAAGTAAATAACAGGAGGCACACATTTAATTGTGATATTTTCACGAAAGAAATTCCAAGTCATTTGACGGGTTCCCTTCCGTGTTAGAATGAAAATCAAATTTCAGCAAGATGCACTCAACCAAGTTTCTGGATATGTTCTTGCATTCAGAAAGAGAGAAATTTTGAATGGGTCACAACACATTTTAGAGAACATAACTGCTCATCTATTTCTACATTATTCCGAAACACACCTACTGCGTCTATTCCCATGAATTTTGGCACCAGTTATCGTTCCCACCCTATCAAAAATGCCCAATATTACATGTCAACATATAAGAACTTTCATTGGTCCTTGCCTAAAAAAGATCCCACCAGTTTACTTTGTTTATAGAGTCAAAGAGAAAGCCTTTAAACTATTGCAAAGACAAAATTCCGACTTTGAGACTGTTGCCTCCATTTATTCATACTTTTAATAATATTGGTCATTTTTCAAACCTTTTGACAAAAACACGTGAAGAAAGTAGGAATATTGCCCTCAAATGTGCAAAATCATATCATGCTTATAGAATGAGTTGTGTACCTATTTCATGACGATCGCAGTTTGGAGAGAATCTGGTACGAGGATTAATGGAGTCTTCGCCGTCAACTTCTGTGGAACGTACACATTTTAGGGGCCCTGTATTCGTCTTCTGTTTTGAAAGAAATGAGTCCGAAATTGGTACCTGTTTTTCAGACAGATGTCTGACATTGCACTGGATTACTGAGAGGTACTATATTCATTATGTATTGGTCGGATGAAAATCATAAATGTCTACTTTTAGGTTTGAGGATGGTATGTGGCAATGAATATTTTGAAACATGGTCCATATTTTTCGGCGTAAAAAATGGGTACACACCGCAATACGTTTGGGAAAAGGTTACAATATTATCGGATCAGGACAACGTTCGTTACCTGATCTTCAGCCGTTTGTCATTTTAACTCATTTTTACGTTCCTCCACCACAATGGCAGTGTATGTCTATGTCTACGGATACTTATTTTAAGGGAAGTAATGATGGTACTCTATCTGTACCATTTAATTAGAAAAATCAATTAACTAGAGCTTAAATGTTTGGCCTATTTCAAAGCGATTTAATCCTCGTAGACATTATTCTTTATTACCTTCTTTTTGGATATTGCTCATTCAGTTAAACTTGCTTTTTGTCACGTATTTACTTTTATCTTTTTATCAAGGATAATTCAAAATACTAACGTTGCTTGTGGTTTAGTTTTAATCCTCGGTAAGTAGTAACCTCCAGAATTTATTCAGTTTGAATTTACAAGTGTGTTACTGCATCTTGATTAAAACGTAGAATAACTTGAGTCTAATGTAGAATGTACGGTTTCGTAGTCTCTGAATGATGGCTTCTTGTTAAAATTTATTAATAGTGTAGATGAATCCAACAACGATAACGGTCTGTGGAGTACGAAATGCGTGAGACGCTTTTCGACTTTGATAACGCTTGTAAGGCAGTGGGTGCGAACGCGTCGTAGAATGAGTCGGATCAATGATGACACTTGTAACGTTTGTTTGGTCGGCTCTGAAAAGAGAAGTTGAGTATCTATCGTAGCCGAAAGGGGATTTGTTAACGTTTGCGGAACAAGCGTTTCGGGGTTACACTTATTCTCGAAGTTGCTTGTCTTTATCAAGGTTAAGGTGACTCCGTCGTTGCATACCCCCTTAATTTCTCTCCGTTTCCCACCACAGGTAGGCAGTAAAAGGTTGCGTACCGCAAGTCAATAGACACGTGGCTATGTGGTGACTCTGGCAGTCCCGACGTGGCCCGAAAAAGTGACAAAAATTGGCAAACCGTAACAAAACGTGACAACTACAGTTGTCACATTTTGTCACGGTGGTCACTGTGAGACCAAGTTTTAAGCGTACAGTATACTGTACGCTTAACACTTGATCTCACAGTGATCATACGTGTAAAACGTATTGCACCACATTTATTTTAAAATATTTTAGGGCTTCCGAGAAAATCAGTGTTTTTCTAACTTGTGTAACCAGTCAAATGAGCGTTCGAAAGTTGAAAAACTGCGAGAAATTGTGATAGATTCAATATGCCTGTCTCTTGCGACAATTCTTGTTTCCCATGTGTGAAAAGAGTTGTTTAGGGCCGGTCACTTTCAGAATGCAAATGGAACAGATTATAGGGGAAGTAGACGCGTTTTTGATAGAGTTTTTTACGATAGTATTGAGAATTGGTGGGGAAATCCTTGATTTAAGAGAAGGGAGTGTAGGCTTAGAACAAGGAATGGAAGGGGTCTTTGGACGAATAAGGAAAGGAGGTTTCAAACAGAGAGGTGAGAGTGGAGTTGAAGAGGATTTTGGAGAAGGAGGGTGGAAGTGAATCTAGCGCATGGAAGTTCCGTCGGGAGGATGCACAGTTCTTTTCAAACAGATATACCTTTGCCTACTGAAAAAATTGTAGGTGTGAGTGAAAGAAAACCGGGAAATAATGGTATATGGAGTAACCAGAGTAAAAATGACATACTTCTGTCAGGCAGGCCGAGTGAAAACCCAGAGGTAATTTCACGGGGAGACAAAAGAGCAGAACAACGAACACAGATGTACTGCTGTTAGCGGGCGTAGAGAAAAACCAGGGTTGAATGCACAGGGAGACGGAGTAACATACCGACTATGATAGAGAGAGTAGTTGGCGTGTTGGGCCCATTTTGAAAGGCTAACGGAATTCAACACAATCTCCCTTTATTAGTATATTGTTTATCCTGATCGCTTTCCCCTTTTCCCCAATTATCGGATCCGCAATCCTTCTTCTTATTTACTTCTCGCCCAGCTCCTCTATCTCTCTCCGTCCTTTTCTTTCGTCGTTCTTATGGTGCCTCTAAATCCCCTGTCCTTTATTATAAATGCTATACTCGCTAAGTAGCGTTCTTTATTGATTAATCTCTACAATCTCTCCCACCGTCCAATTTGAACGGGCATACGGAAGGTTATCGATTGAGTGCTCTATAGCACCTTTTCTACCACCGCTGGTTTCGCGGGTGGATCGGTAGCCGTCGCGAAATACGCTAACAGGCTGCTGATGGGATCATACCAAGGTTTTCACCTTGCTAGTCGTGGTCACGCGGTTGTCAGGAATTTGGCTCTTGCGATCTGCAAATTGGCACGGTTGGGTTTTGGTTGTTAATTAATCGGTAACTTTTATTCTTTTTCCCCGTTCTCTTCCTCCAGGAGTCCCCTATGTATACTTTTATCAGTGTCAGTATACTTGTATACTGTATCCCGCAAACGTGTAAATAGAATTCCAATGTTAGTAAATGTGTGACCATCCACTTTGAAAGTGTGAAATTGCATTTCAGAAAATTGTGAGCTGGGCATATCACTGTAATCTGCAGGGACGTAGCTTTCTATTGGTGCCAAGTTTGCCTCATAGATGTCGCTAAAAGCGCAGATAGGAGTTTCTCAATGACGAGTGTTTCGGATAGCTAAACTGTCGAAAGTCTCTAAAATGTCGAAATTTTCACAATACTTTTTTTTTCAAAAACCATTATTTGGACTGGTACCTCAAAAATGAGCGAAATGAGTGACTCAACCACACCCATTTACTACACTCGCGTTCACTTTTATCAACAAAAGGCCGAATGTAAATGCACATCTGGTTGTGGTATCGACGAATTATGGCCGATGGCACAAAGCTTTGTAAACATGAAGGAGCACGATCGAGTCAATGCCGTGCGATATATGCTTTTAACTTTTGTATCACACCAAAATCGTCTTCAACCGCAACTAAAACGCAAACAAAGAAATAGTTCAAAAGTTTGAGCACTTATTTGGATTTGGAGAAGGTTGTTCTGTTGAAAGGAGGCTGCCATGCAAATGATGTTCGCACATCTGTAGCAGAAAGATTAGCTGATGTGAACTATAAGTCAAAAGTCACTCCGTTATTCTAATTTCCTCATCATGCACTCCGTTCCTTGTTGTGTTGGTAGCATAACGTTTTGGTGGAAAACGTTCCCGGACAGGGTTACGACGCACCTCAGGCACCACATTTTCCGTATATTGACTAACTGTTAGAAATTTCTTCTAGAAATGGGTCATTTCCTTCTGTCTCTTCTTCAGAATCATCGTTATTTCTGGGATCTTCATGTCCCAGATTTGTTGATGTATCATTTAGATTGATGACAGCATCAACCTCTCCTTCGCTATGGACTTCATATCTTTCAAGTTCCTTTTCGCGGTAGGACGCTTCGTTCACCACTAAATGTTTGGAAAGCTTGAGTTCTTTCTTGTTATAGTCCCAAACCCTGAACATTCCGTTCTGGTGACCGAGAAGTATTGCAGGTTTCTCTCTTGGTGCAAGTTTCCAGTAGCGTCGTTCATTGGGTGCATAAATAAATTTATCACAGCCTAAAACACGAAGAGTCTCGAGGTTTGGTTTACTTTTCCGAACCATTTCATACGGAGTACGTCCTCAGTTAGCCTTACCACCCGTCACATTTGTGATTTAAGCGGCATGCAGTGTTTCTTTTCCTCTGAACTTCATCAACAACCAGCGACTTGTAACATTTTGCGCACCTTGCCAATAAACGTTCTATTATAACGCTCAGCAAGGCCGTTTGACTTTGGAGTGTAAGGAGTTGAGAACAATTTTTCAGTCCTTCCTCTTTCAAGTATTTATCCAAAGCCTCTAATTCTTTAGCATTGTCCGAATTCATGTGCTTCACAAATACGTCGGTAGTGCGCTCGAGCCATGCTTTATATTCTTTGAAAACACGGGTTAACTTCCTGCGTTTCTTGATGATGCAGACCTTGGAGTAACAGCTGGATTCAACAATAAAGCATAATATATATCTTGCTCCGCCGATGGTTTATGGGCAGATCAGTCCGATAATATCGGAATGCACTGTATGATGAACAATAGCTTTTGCCAGTTTCCCAATAGCTGGGGATTGGGTCTGCTTGGATTCAATGCATGTAGCACAGTCGATTCTCTAAGATTTTCCGTTCATATCTATACCATCAACTATACCATCTGCAATCCTCTTTACCCTCTCGACCTATTGCAACATGACCTAGTTGAGGATGTCAAAAGTCGACACCTTCCAGTACTTCTGTATGTATATCTTTAGATGTGACGAAAGACTTCGTTCCGGAATTCCGACCAGTCCCAGTAGTACAAACAAATCATCTGAGTTGTAACGAATTGAAAACCCAAGCGGTGACCACTTGTCTTGGTGGTCTTGAAACATGCACTCTCCATCCTCAATGACAGTAAATATCCCAATGCTATCCAGTTGTATACAAGAGATCATGTTCCCCCAGCATCGGTATGAAGAAAACGCGACCCAATAGAGTTGGATTTTGCGTTCACCTTTGTTCTTTGTAAGAAGGTCTATTAGTATTGAACCTTCCTGTTTTACCTCTACTACCCGATTGTTAGCAAGATGCACACGAATAGGGCTTATGTCTACAACTTCAGTGAAGTTGCGCGAGTCTTTCGTAATGTTCTGAGTACACCCAAAGTCCACTATGAACGTGGTGTCATCCCTTGTTTTCGAACAATTGCAGCCCTAAACTTTGGATTTTTCTCTCTTTCTTTACCACTTGGACCCTTCTTCTTCTTGTAGTAGCGTAAATGTGCCCGATCTTGATGCAATTAAGGCAACGAATATTTGAGCGGTCTTGTTCCTGTCTTGAAGTGGTGATGATACTGCTCGATGCCTTTCCTTCGAAATTTTGGCGAGCTTCTGAGAGCTCATTTCTTCTATGAGATGCCCAACAACATATTCCCAAGATGTCTTTTCTGATTCCATAGTTTTGATCGCTGACACAGTTCCAGACAAATATTCTTCCGAAGACACAGATACGAGCAGTATGGCTACTTGCATATCTGATTCGATACTAGAGCTGATGGCTGCTAGCTTGTTTAACATACTCTCCATCTCTGAAAGGTATCCTCCCATGTTCTTGTTTCCATCATAACGCGTGTGGATAAGGCTTGTCATCACAGCCATTCTGTTGGCCGTTGTCGATGCAGAATAGCGTTAGTTGAGCTTCTGAACCATTACCGAAGGATGAGAACCAGCTTGAACGACCCTGAGGGGCTCTTCACTAATTGATGTGATCATTACTGCTCTCTCCTTGCGCACCTTCCGTTGATAGCTTACTTGCTCTTCAGATTTCCCATCACCTGGATCTTCCTGTCGATCATACACGACATCGACGTAATCCTTACTGTCGAGTACGGCGCTTAAGCGAAGTGACCAAAGTTCAAATTCCACACTCTCCCCTCCACGAAACCTTTCCACACGCAGTCCGTCGTGTTCGTATTCCATGGCTATTACTGTAGTCTTCCCAGGGGCTGTAAATTTTCTTTTTTTTCAATGCGTTGCTACCATGTAGGTTTGGAAGAAGGTACCGAACGGTTTTATTATTACTCGTCGGCCAAAGTGAGACTTGCTTCTTAATAAAAAAAAGGGAAATCGGAATGAACACAGTTGTTCAATTACAGTCAATACTGAATCTGACAGTATCAGTTCCAAATAAATACCCTAATTAATTTCCTTGCTCTTACCTTTCTTTTTAGCAGCCTACTGGTTAGCGCCAAGTTCCTAGTCATAGGCAGATAGGTAGTTCAAGTCCCGGCTAGTGCGCGGGAGGAGAACTGGCGCCTCTCTTTGTGGGGACGCCCCTTTTGAGTTTACGTGTCAAGATTGTATTTGCTGAGAGTGAGTGTTCCAGCTCGCTACCACATCCAATCGAATTCTCCCCTTTTGTCCATTCCCGCCATGTTAGCGTTCAGTAGCCCAGTTTACCAACATTGCGAAAACAGTAGTTATTAACGCCGACGATGTACCAATAGAACGTCTGCAGCCATTGTAACACTGTGACAACTATCCGGTTGGTACGTAGACGTTGGTAGTAGTGGATCTTTTTGCGATGTCAAAAGTCACTCTATCGTTGATTGATGATGTTTTATTTTCCGACGTCCACAAAATGAAAAATTTCTTCGTAATATCCGAATGAATTCGGAATGAACACTGCTATTCAATTACAGTCATTACTGAATATGAAAGTGTGACTTACATTGAATCTAAATGTACTAATTTCTTCACCGTTCAGTACAGTGGGCTAGTTTTTAGTACAATAGTTCATCCGGAACTTGCTGATCGGGAGTTCGAACCCTCCAGCTTGCACCGGGAGAGCACAGGCGTCTCTCTTTGCGGAGGTGCCTTCTTTTTCGTATGTACCTGTCAATATCCTATTGTTCGAGACTGATAGACACAACTCTCATTGAGTACAGCTCACTACACTACCCTCCTTCAAAGGCCAAGTTGACGACGATCATTTCGACCAAATAAGCAGAAGTCGACTTTCAGTATAATAGGCAAAGCAATAGTTGTGATACGTCTTCGTAGACTTTGTCAAATGGCTCGGAAGCATCCTCGTAATTAGCGAATCCTTTCCGCCTAACCAAAACTTTCCAGTCATTATCTTCGGCGAAAATTTGAGCAACAACCATTCCAGTCTCTGATTACATCAGATGTAACAAATGTGAAATAATGGTCGTGGTTTATAGTTAGTAATCCTTGTAAAACTTCAGCCTTCTTCCGTGTACATCGTTCAGAGCTCCGCTTCTCAAGTCCTCCACCTGAAATATGTACTCATTCAATAATTTCCGTACGCGCCTTGGACCACGGCAACTCAATGCGAGTTTCTCACCTGCATTTAAATGCTCGAGAGCAACCGAGAAGTAATCACCCTTGACAAAGTTCTGTAAGGAACTTTTTCATGCGCAATCTCGTGCTCTCTTGCAGTTTAATTGTAAGGAATTATGGACAACAAGGTGTATCTTAGTGATCTTCGCTTTTACCGTGATGACGTTGATCATGTGCTCGTGCTGTACGTCATTCAAATTAACTGGCTTGGTCGCTGACAATCAAAGTAATGGCTATATCGGCGCTCTCCATTCCATGCATGCGAATGCTGTTAAGGGACAGAGATTTGCCCTTTGCAGTGAAGTGGAATTGTTGTGTGTATTCTGCACTAGAGGAAGCAGATCAGTCCATTCATCCAAACACATGCATCAACATTCATATATCAAAGCCCTCACCGTTCCTCATAGTTCCTTCCCTAGACGTTCGACTGCTCCATTGATCCACGCAAAATAATTACGGTAGCGTAAAGTGATGTGGTACCTAAATACTCTTGCAGACCAAACGTACTGTTTTATTTCGGAAATGTGTTGGGCCGTCTGACATGAATCCATTCTGAATTCCTAATGATGCATGCCAATCAATACTAGCCCTGTAGCCTTCTCATCGGCAGTGTCTGTAAATGCGAAAAACTACTTGTAGTCAGAAACGTCATCGCGAATCTTTAGTACGTACTTATCACCAGTTGTGATAGGCCCCTGCTCGATGTAATCGAATTGTAGAAAGTTGTTAATCGCCGTTCCATGGAAGGCAGGACCGAAAGGACAGGGTACCTTCTGTCGATGTAAAATCTACAAGTTCGATTCTTGCGAAAGGCGAGGGAGGAAAAAGACGTAGGGTTAGTGGAGACGGAGGACTAGTAGTGATGATACAAGAGTTGGTAGAGATGATATGACGAAGATGGTAGGTTGATATGCGAAGATGACTGCAGAATGAGTAAGTTAAGATGCGGCGATGAAGGCATAATGAGCAGAACAAGATGCGACGACGACGATGGCAGGAATTATTATTGATGATGGCAGGATTGATTAGATGACGGCAGAGACGATTACTGATGACGGTAGGAATGATTAGTGATGACGGCAGAGATGGCCAGTGATGATGACGCAATTATGGACCACGACGGCAGAGATTGATAGTGACGACAGCAGGAGAAATTGTAAGATGCGACCTTATCGTCGCTAACGAAAGTACGAAGAAGAAGGGGAGCGAAAGAGGAAGGACTCGGTTAGGGTTTAAACTCGTTGCATAAAATGTCTAAGTTATAAGGGATACAAAAACGACAATTGTGCCTGTAATATGCAATTACAGGATGACCCGCGAAAATACAGACTTCCCTCATTTACTGTACTACTTACTGCAAATAGCACCTCCTTCTGACAAGAAACAACCACGTGTAATACAGTGCACTGCGCACCCGAAATCTCGTCACCCCGATCTCACACGCCACACGTGTGAATTTGTACCAGAATTAGAAGTAGATTCCTAATTCTGACTAATATCATTTAGAATCTTTTGGCATCAGATTCTTGTTACACGTCGTTTCACAGATTGTCGCTCGATTCGACTCCATCACTAGTATACATGCCCTGGTTCAACGAGTCAGGCTGAGAATTAACAAAGGTTAGAAATAATTAAACAAACCAGACCCAAATCTGAGCGACGACATCATCGAAGGATTGACTAGGACCCGCGAGGAGATATCCGAGCAAACGACCCCCAGACCGACTACCCGCCGGGCCCGAAGTGTTGGAAATAAATTTTCAGATGACTATGTCTGGCTAAAGTTTTTATTTCTCACGTCTTGGTTACAAGAACTGAGAGTAATTATATATGAGAATAAATCATTGTATTACGCCTCACAGTGGAGTTTCTACAACAATACAACAAAAAGCAAGAGGTTCGTAATAACTGTAGGCTTCAACCAATACTCACACTAATACTCTCACTACTGTACATACTACTGTATATACTGTATATACTGTAATGAATTTTTACACTGTATTCCCAAAAATTCGCACCTGCGGCGACGCCGCAGGTGGCTCCGCCGCGTTCGGTCAGTCAAACAAACTTAACCGCATTTTCTTTCAACACGGAGCTCTAGGAGGCCCCACGCTTCACATGTGTGCCCGGAACTTACCGATTGTGATACCAGAGTCGGTATATGCATCCACGTGTCTTCCGTCTTCCGATACAGACCCATAAAGTGACATAGCCGGCACAGGGTACTGCATTACTCACATAATTTCTACGATCTGAGAGGGACAATTATACGCAAAGAAGAGCAGCTGAGGATACCGCGGAACCGGGGATACGAACAACTTTTTGAGGGCTACTGAACCCAACCCGGCACTTTATTTGCGATTATCACTTCTAGTAGCATCAATTCAAGGTGGTTTCATTCGATGCCTCCCCCTCTAGTTGTAGATAGACAATGTACGCAATCCCGAACGAATTTCTGGATGTCGGAGGATAATGAAGTCAAAAAACAGGATTTTCGAAGAGTCGCTGCTGTAGATTTGGCTCCGCGGTGGCCTATGGGTCCTGTAAGTGCGAAGATACACAAACACAGTTCCAAATTATCACAATCGTCGGGGATCCGAATCGATCGAGTGGGTCTTTTTCAAATGATCTCCATTAGTAACAGATTGGGTGGACGCGTCAGCATACTTCGACTGTTCGTTGTAGATTGACTGAGTAGATGGCCAGTCAAAAGTAGATGAATTCGATGATGATATAACTGTAATGTAAACTAGGCGACGTATGACAGCTGGGACGGACCAACGACCGAGACATTCAGCCTACATTTCATCAGTATTCTTGATGTGAGTGCAAGGATAGTTGTACGCACTCAACTTAACTGCCCGTGGCAAAAACTTTCGCAGGGATGTTTGATCAAGACCTGGAACCACGGAGGGAGGATCGAAGAGAAAAATAAGATTATTTTGGTCTGTAAATAAATCGAATCCACTATGTGTCACAAGTAATCAATAATGTCGTTCTGTCATTTCCATAATCGCAAAGGCCTCCATTCTAGAGTTGACCATGCCAACTGTGAGTTTTTGAAGTGCCCAGACAGAAATTTCAAATTCTCGTGATGCTGATCGATGTGCGGGTTATGTACGCCTTCACAAGGTACCTGCGTGAAATATCGGACCACATGAGATCCGATGCGTCCGTATATACACAGATTTGTTCGATATAATCCTTATGGACGAGTGAAATCTGGTGTGCGAGAGCATTTTTGCACTTCTCTAAAATGGTGGCTTCGATAGACGACCATCCAACATTGAGGAGAATTATTCCGGAGATCTCCCGCTTCGTACGGTTTCCTACTAGTTGCTACACCCTTTCAAGACATTCTTGTAGTGGTAGGATAATCGTTATAAAGGTTGGTATTGCATTGCGCAACCAATTAATTACGCAAAAACATTGTTGAAAGTGTGAAGCAAGGATCGGTTGTTACATACTCAGTAGGCTATTCAATCATCTTGGATCAAAAAGTACACCATATTGGGACGTGACACGTCCATACCAACGTGCTCTTGTTGAAAACAGAACACATTTCAATGGGTGTAACTTGAAATTCCGGGTAGAACAAAAATGAAAAAAGTGTTGAATGAACTCGAGCAATTTTCAGTTGTCTTGGTATGCAGCAGGATATTATCAAGCCAGGATAGAGTCTTTTGTCGAATTTTTCTGTCAATTACGAAGCAAGTGTGGACTGCACGTAGGTAACCGCATCAGTAGTACCATGCAGTACACGTATGGGGGTGTATATTCCATCAGGCGTAATAACCGACTGAGAAACTTGTGACGACTGCGCCGATGGCAACTACCAATACTATTACTCAAGTCAAAGGTTGCATAAAACCGTGAGTCAGCCAGTTCTGTCAATTCTTGTTCGATTATCGGCATCGGGAACTGGTGTTTCACAGTATACCGGTTGAATGGACGTAAGTCTAGCGTGAACCAAAACTTGTCTGGGCCTTGTTTAGGAACGAGTATTGAGGCCCATAGTGAAGTTGGATTTGGATACGCCATGTCGCAACATATCAGTCATTTCACTAAATCATCCAGGAACTCACGCTGCTCTTTGCAATACTTACGAATCCTTATGCGGACTGGGATAGCATCTTTCATGAGCTCAACGAGAAGAGGTTCATCCAATGCCTGCGGGCCGGATGAAAACGACGTCCGAAAGATGTCAACCTTGTCAAGAACCATTTTTGTTGGATCTGCACCATTCTGCTAGGAAAGCCATTATTTTTCGCGGAAACCACTATTGCATAAAACGCGGAAATCGTAGCGTCGTGCTAGACAGAATCCACAGGGAACAATAAAGAAGAATTAGGAAATGGATCCTTCTCCTGACGAGTATTGTAATAATCCACGCGAGGGCGTAAATTTCCTGTTGAAGAATCATTCTGGTTGCGATCTTCTTGTAGTTGATTAATCCTTTAAATCATAATCCTGCTAATTTATTCTCTTTTATTGTCGGTCAAATGGCTTTGGACAGCAGAACAATCGATGCCGTCAAGTTCATCCCCATTATTTTCCAATAATGTACGAGTGCCTACTCGTAAATTTTGTAGTATAGGTAGACCCAGTAGCATGTCCTCCGCTGCAAGTTCTCCGTCGGTCACGAAGAACAAAACATTCTACATGGCAAGTGTACCACTTCGTAATTGAAGTACGGTGCATGGCGGAGTCAAAGGTCGTGAAAAGAAAAATTATTGCGCCTCCTCCCCATCTTTTAACGCGACTTGCAACTTGACCGGCTTAATTTTCTTGAATCGTCCAATGCCATTATATACCGCACGTTGGACCTTTTCGGATGATATAATTCTCTCATCGCTTCCATCCTAACGTTTTCCACGACCATTTTGTTGATTCTACTCCGTCTGAAAATGATACTATGAAAGAAGTTGCCCAACTACATTCAACGGAATCTGTCATACAGCCAGCCCTTGCGGGACGCAGTCCGCCACTCTACTTGTTGTTCTTCATAGGATACAGAAGTGTTATTTGACCACGAGTTGATTTGGGTAGTCCCGTCCACGCCTTTTCCGTTGAATTGTCGCATCTGGCCTATTTCTTTTCCTCTTCGGTATAAAATGAGCAGTCTTTCATCCATTTATGTCGTTCTCCGGACTTAAATGGTGAAAATAAGCATATCGGAGGTTCGTGTGTCGTCTTCTTTGTTGTGAGATTGTTGTTCTCCGGTTCTTGGGAGTTGCTTCCGAGTTCCCACTTCTGTTGCGATGTGTTCGTAGGTTACACCCTTTGCGCTTCGGGCCACTGTCCACGAGTTGGAATGCTTCTGACAAACAGATGGCATGTTCCATGAAGGATCTGAAGTCCTTCTTCCAATAGTGATGTGCGACGTTGAGGTCCGTTTCCAATCGATTATTCAGTTGAATCGGGCAAATAGCGGATAGTACTTGATATACACATATCTTGGCTTTCTTCTTCTGTATCCATGAAAGCCGGTTTTGACGTAACATTAATAGGTACAAAACAAATAAATTTTTAACGCTAGATGTTGCATTCGTGTCACCCATTTCCATCTTGAGTTCCTGGTTAACGATTGAATCGATTTCTTCGAGATTGAACGTATCCTTACTTTCTTCGGCGTTATTTCCAAATACGCCCGTAAGATTTCGTCGGTTCGAGATTTGTAATCTTCAACGTCGGCGATGAATCCCAGCTCTATGGAATAATGTAGACATCCAGGGTCAACACAAAACTTAATTTTCACAGGTTTGATGGCTTCGGATGTGACAGAAGATTCCACATTCACTTTCTTCCCGTATTTTTGTACTTTTGTCCCATACTGATCCTATTTTGACAAGAATGCTGTAATGGATGTAAATTCTGTTGTCGTTAATCGGGGGTAGTTTACAGACGTTGCGACGAATTAAGAAGAGCTAAATAAAGTCTCCATTTCTTATGTTGATAGAAGAAAAAACAATATTTTGGAAACTCAGTTGGTAAGTAGATTCGCGTTGGGTTCCCATGCAACTAGTACATAGTTCTCATACCGAAAACTTGGAACAGTCCGAGATTGGTATTACATTGTCTTTCATGATTTCCGTTGTCAGGAGTGTAATGCGATCTGAACCAAGAAGACCAATTACATCTGTCTCTTGTTTATGTTACTACGTGTTTTGTTTGATATGTTTTTCGAACCAAAAATGAAAATCAGGTTCTGTGCTGTACTTAGCGCAATTACAGTAGGGTGAAGTGAATCTACTAACTGATATTTTTCTTGATTCTCATACTAAATATTGTCCCAGAAACTGTACATCTTAACTTGTTCTCCTCACCTCATACTGTTCCCTTATTGACACCAAATGACGAATCATATACACATGCATCCGTCATGACTGATGCTGTTTCCTTGTTGTTGCCAAATGACTAACCAAATACACATACATGCATCATAGCCGGGGGAGACTGATGACCTCCTTCAACATCACCTGGGCGGCCCCTATTTTCATCCTCAATTTAAACATTCCCCAGCTCTAATAAGAACATTCACAGAAGTAATGTCTGGTCTCTCCAAAAATCCTGAAGTATTGTTCAAAGATATAATGTTGAGCTCTGTTAATGAGCGCATCGATCCCGACAGTTGATTCCGTTTACGAAGATAAGAACGATTAGCAACTCGGGTGTGAGGCGCATTATGGTATCATTCACGGGTAGTTCCAGAGCAAAACACGGACCTAGTGGAGGAGTCGTAACTTTTGGTACGGACACACCAATTATTGCACCTTTGACAGCAACTTTGTAGATGCACTAGGTATCGCATTTCGTGAGCATGGAGTATAGCAAGGACGAAGCGCTCCTACGAGCAGAATCGAGGGAGTTGTGGTATGGAATCTTTTACGGAGCTCGTGTTCACGAATCCATAATTCGTCTTAAACTCAACCTGTCTGGAAGGTCTGACTTCCTGTGGTACGTAACTGTCGTCAAGGTGGGTCACCCAAAGGATATATACGTCCAACTTTCGAGGCTGCAAAATGGATGTCTCTCTTCCGAATTCTATTTCGAGCTTAATATCTTCTATGTTCTCCATAATTTGAAAAACGGATACAACAGTTTAGTGCGGCTTGAGAAGAAAACCATTGGAGCAATGTTTCAAAGGCGTTTGAATCGGTCACTTTCTTCAGCACTTCGACGATGAAACTAGCGAATACTGCAATTCGATTGCCAACTTCGGTGATTGCGATAATTGGGGCTATAAGTAATGAGGATCACTTATAAATCATACTAAACGACGACAAACTGAACCGTTTTGGATCTCGTACTGTCCTTGAAAATGAAGAAAACATCGAATGTAGAGTTTTTCGTTCTTTTGTCATCGTCTCCTCCCTTCGCTCTTCTACAATCTTCATGAATACGAGACAGAAATATGGGGAAGAAGCAGAAAGATGAGCGATGTATCGCGATCGGGACGTTTTGGAGAAGAATAGTTTCAAACCTGTACAGTCGTCTGTAATAATGGAGTTGTACCAGTTGCCATTAGATGCAATACTGAAGGAATAATTCTGAGGATGAACAGGTGAAATGACGACGAGGTTTTAGATTCCCTTTTCAAATGCTATCGTCGCCACGTCCCTGTCCATGCGTACAAATACCCACACTATTTGAAATACATTAAAGGTAGTAATAATTGGATCCTAGCCAGACCCAACTATCTACCCATACTGTACACGTGTGTCTATTAAAGGCTTGCACTCAAACTTATGCCAACGAGTTTATCATGTCTTGGATTCGCTAATGTCGTTCTTCGCGACTATAAAAACTCCATCCGCACCATTTTATTTTTCTTTCTTTCTCTCCCTTTCACTTTTTCACCTTCCGATATATAAAAATCAGTTTACAAACTTTTCCCGACCAAGGTGTTGTCACCCCAGTCAATCGTCACCCAAAATTGATATCGCTATCAACTCGCCCTTGTCCTGTCTACTCTACCTAGTAGCCGTGTATACACATCTGGCCCTATTGCTCTTCAAAACCACTGCCTAGTCTTTATGACCTCGTTATCCCGACTCTCTTTGCTACTAATCCGCGTGCATCTCTACCTCTATTCCTGCATATCACGACCTCTACAGTAGCTACCACTCCAATCCACATTATATTCTCATCTACATTCCGCATTACTCCTACTATCGCTTACTCAACTACACGTGTGAAATATCAAGACCTCCTACTTCACACGTGGCTGTATACTTTACCCAAACTCTGACTGTCGTCTGTCGAAGCAGGCCAGTGACCGGGGGCAGAGTAGTAAATATCTTAATCAAGCAAATGGGAAAATAAATGGGAAAACAATTTATAGAAGGTAAGAGCACAATTACCGGTTCCTGTATCCGAATTTGTAAATGAGAAAAGTTTACAGTATTTCGAAGACGTGTTCAAATTTTAGTGGATCTCCAAATTCTATAAATATTTTTCGTAATCACTGAATTTCAGGAAACGTATTTTATTTGGCTCACTTTAGCGGTCATTTTCAGCCGTATTTTTCCCCACTTCAGAAACACTGTTGTTCCCAACTTGGAGGTGATACTGAGTCAGTATGCGAACTTCCCACACGTAACACGATAAACACAGCATCAGTATTACTGACGCTGTGTTTATCGTGTTACGTGTGGGAAACTCGCAAAATTTTGGATTATCTTTCAATACCTTGAATGCCAAATGATTAGACCATGCATCATGCGGGAAGTCCTTCGCATCATATGACCATCTGTGTTTGTATAGATAGTTCTATGCGTTCGTTGGTGAGCTAGTGGAGTGGGACATTTATAGAATTGTCGAAACATGCACAACAACGTCCCGCGAATAATGTGTTTGGGAGTTTCGG
>JAULBU010045917.1:0-57247 GCA_032358235.1 Odonthalia washingtoniensis | reverse complement strand
AGAATGAGTGAACTGTCATCGTGTTGGGATCATCGTTGCAAGTTGATCGCTTATACTTGTGACTGGTTGATGGAAATTTGCGCGGATAGGGGAAAAGCAAGTAATAGAATTGTATGAAAACGGCACATAAGTGGCTGATTAGTTTAAATTTTATTAACTGAAAAAGGCTCCCAACTTTCCTTTCTCGCACTGAAACGGCAGATCTGAAAAATGTTCAGAAATAGAAAAAATACTATTGCCATTAAAACTTCCAATATTATTTTTTAATAAAAAATCATGTAAACATAAGACAGAAAAAAATAGAAAAATTACACAATCCGAAATTAAAGCATTTAAAAAAGTGACGGGATCCAAAAAATTAAATGTTGACGTAAGCGTTCTGTTACGTGTATGCTATCAACGAAATGGCGTAGTGTCCTCGAAATCTGTCAGAAGACACCACAAGTATGTGGCATTTAAAATTAGGAATGGGGATACAGATGCATGACATGAAAAAGATGGATACATCATGATGTATGGTACTGGCTCCGAAATATATAAGCAATACGAAATACATTTCAGTATTTTATGTAATTAATGTGTCGGGTGATAATTTTTAATAGAGCAAAAAATATTCACCTATTCATCCAACTCTGGTCGTCACAGAACACAGCCGTAGCTTTCAACCCGATAATTCAAGAGGAAATTCAACGCAAACATCTCGTATTACCATGAACGCTTGCGATGGACAACAGCATGGATGTGGAAAGGCGGATGGAAGCAGTGGAACTATAGATGAATCCGTATCGTTATTGACGGAAATGGGACATGAAATGGACACGAGCAAAGCTGGTGTGCTAAACAAGTCGTTGGCTGTATTTTTAAGTATCATAGAATCTTTAGTTGGAAGGAAGGAGGTGGAAGAAGTTATTAACATCATCTGAGATGCTGATTTTGATACGAGATTTTTCTCAAAGCGAGTACCGTCAGTTGAATATTGTGAACAGATTACGGCTGAAACTGTGAGCAATTGTCGGGAAAGAAAGTGAATAGTTAAATGAAATGTATGAAAGCGAAGGAGCTGAAATGAACAAATGTTCAACTCATTTTCATCTTCTCTCTGTATTGCTTTTATTTGTTAGTGCATCGTGATATTAAAGCGGTAACAGTTTTTATATAAAGTCAATAACGTTCAAGTACTTTGTGAAATGATCACTAGTACAGTCAATTGGTTAGTTATTGTTTCCGATACCAAAATTTGTATTGCATGTTTTGTTGAGAGCGTTCAGATTCGAGAATTGTAGCCTATCTTCAAAATTTTATACTATTATTTGTAATTAAGAAGGGACACAGTTAGAACTAGACTACTTTTGGCTCACGTTATTACCATGATGGTATAGATGATGCAAATACATTGGTGTAAAGCGATTTACAACACGGTGGTAACCACATTCCGATTATCGATTTGATGCATGATCATTTCCATAAACACGGTACGGTAAGCTAAGTGGGTGGTGACATGAGGAGTAGTTGAATTTATTAGCAGCTATTTATAATTTCTTATTTTAAAGAGTGTTTACGTGCTATTAGTATCATATATAACCTGTGGTAGAGAGATTGCATTTGGAGTGAAATGAAATAACGTACGCAAATCATAATTTTCCCACTGCATATGATCAAGGCGGTTTTGCGGAAAATCAATTTTTTGAATTTTTGCAGCAACGAATCAATTAATTTCTTTTCCGCAATATAGCCTCTACCATATTGTCGAAACGGGCCGTAAGCCTGAGGGAGACTGAGCCGGGTTGCTCTTTACTAGGTTCCAAACGTCAGAAGTGGGAGACTCGAAATGCAATAATGGTGGAAAAGAGATTATAGAACTGGTTAATTGATGTATGTCAGTGGTACTACGGTTAATTGAGGCGTGGTTTAATTTTTGCTCCGGTACGATGAAGTACCTCACTAAGCGGTTAAATCGAAGGACACCTTAGTGTCCTTCCTCGGTTCTGGGTTCGCAACCGGGACGATCAGATGCACGCGATTGATGCGTGGGGATCGCTTTCGTGTACAGTTGATGTCGGTCAAACGTAGTGCGTGCGGTTGAGTACAGTTTCCTCCTTCAGATTGTATTTAATGGTTACACGCAACGGTTTTGGATGGTTTCTCCGGTTTTCTGTTCTTTTCTTTGGTAACTTCTACCTTTATTAATTCAAATGAATCTTCCTGGATCAGGCAATGATTATATGCTACTTTTGAGGTTGGACCAAATGGTGATAACGCGTGTACTAATCTAGGATTAGTAGATACTAATTCTTTAATCAACAAATCTAGTCCTATCTCTTGTCAGGTTTCACGTGTCCTTCGTATTCCAGCTCGCACTGTTCCGGTTGTTTCCAGTCTGGCAGAGTACAGTCATACAGTCTCCTTTTCCTTCGTGGCACTGTAAAGTGTCTTCCTTCGTGAAACTGTAAGGGTGCCTTATCATACCGTGTAGGTAGTTGTTGTATCTGACATTTCGTACAGTACGTTCTGGATTATTTCTTTCGCATTCTCTAAATGCATACGGGTACTGTGGAAGCCTGAATCTTCCCGCTCGTTCTGGTGAGTACAGCACTTGACGTACCTGTTTACACGTATAAAAATTCAATTTGTACTTCGTGTAGCCTACTGCGTTTTAGGGTTTGAACCATGTGACTGTCAATCGTTCTTCGTTTTATGCCACTTGTGCGCATTTCATCTTCTCGTTCCTGCTCTGTACTCTACTCCAAATTTCTCGCTCATAATCATCTTCCGTCCTCATTGCGTCTTCCTAATACCTTCCGCGTCTCCGTATTTTTCCTGAGTTATTGCTCATCTTCCCTAATCATGTAGTATCAGCGTTATCGTACCGACATGTCGCATCATCGTCGGTAATCATCAGTACCGGCATCATCTTCATCATCAAAATCATTGTTTTTGTCAGTATCGTTGTCATCTAATAATTAATTAATCATCTATATCATCCTCAACATTATTGCCCTTATCATCTTCTTCTATATCATCATCATTATCTATATTATCATTAACTATATTATCATCATTGTCATCGTCATCTATGTCATCCTCTACATTGTCATCCTTATCATCGTCATATATATCATCATCATTATCTATATTAACCGTATCTATCATTGTCATCTATGTCATTTTTACATCTCGCAGCTGTTCATCGACTTATCCAACATTCATCATCCAATATATATCTTGCAACATCATCATCTTAAACATTCATCTTGCAACATCTTCATCTTTCACAATTGCTCCCAACAACATCATATTCATTCATCTCGCAACATCATCATCTTCAACATTCATCTCGCAACATCATCATTTTCAGCATTCATCCAACATTATCAAGGACCCTGTTGTCCTCCTCTTCCACCTTCTTTCTTTCCCTCCTCGATCTCCTGCCTCCCGCGGTTTGTATCTCAAAAAATGGTTACCTACAGTCGAATCATAAGTACGATTCGACACATATAGAGTGAAAAGTATTTCGGAAAATCAATTGATTGATTTTCCGCAAAAAACGAAGTCCACATGGTGTGGAAATATCATACAGTGCCCACCCGACACCTAGTGCAGGGCAGTATTGACTGTAAGCTGTGCACATCTACTATCATAGCCGTTACATGTAGTTTCAATATATGTCGGAACTTGTTCCATTATCGAAGGTTGAAGATAATATTGTCTAAGGAATAACAGTTACTCTTCAAGTTAATACGATTCATTTAGTGTTCTGAAATCATATATGTCGAATTGCAGCTGCGCCAGGAAACCTTCGGAACGATTGTCGGGGTCAACAATTGGAAATTCGGAACACCCGTCGAAAGTGGCGAGAGCGAGTAGTTGCGGAAGTGACGATGTGGTAGATGAAATGGGTGGTCCTAGTTCTAATATGGTTGTGGAAAGGCGCAGTGTTGGTCGAGGTTGAGGTAGGGGAAGTATTAGTGGAGTTCATGGAAAGACAACGGGGTGTAATGGTTGAATGAGCGGAACTGGTACAAACGAATCTTCATCTATGAGTGGTATTGATGAAGTGAACAATCGCTACACGGATGATGTGGGTTCCGAAACGGATAGTGATGTGATTGTAAATATTGGGGGAAATGGTAGAAACGCTACCAGTGTGGGTGCTGTACTGGGCGAATTTTCGTCAGTACAAGAAGATGTAAATTTGGAAGATTTCCGTCAGCTGGAAGAAGATGTTCGAAAACTGACTGCGGAGAACACAAGACTTTCTGTGTTGATTAATGAGGACAAGGTTTCGGCCAATGATAAATCATGGGAGGTGATGAGTAAAGAGGGTTCAATCAAAGCTCTGAAATCAGAAGTTATGAAACTTGATTGTAAGAATGTTAAAGTAAAAGGAATGGTGCATAGTTTAGAAGTTCTGAATGAAGAAGTTCTTAAAAAGGTGGAATATAACAACAAGAGTCGTGGGAAGTATGTGGAGAGGATGATAAGTAAAGTTCCCACGAAATATCTGGGAATTGGGCTGGCAGTAGGCCTGAGAATGAAGAAGTGGGGAATCAATGAAACGTGTGAATTGGACCCATATGATGAGCAAAATTCCAGAAACTGGACGAACAGAGCAGACATTATAACGCAGAATGACATAAAACTGTTTGATGGTTTAACGATTGTGCGAAAACCAATGACCTTTCTCTGCAGTGTAAAAACATATATGTCCCCTCCATCCATAGCGAGAAAGATATTAAATGTTCATTACTTCGAGCTGAAATTTCATGTGGTGAAAGCGTAAACATATATACGAGAGAAGAAATGAGAGATGACGTTCTTGACGAGCTATCAGAAGTTTGTACTTCAGAGGGGCGTTTGAGACAGTTGTTATCTGATTTTTGTAGTGGAAGTAAAGAGCTGCAAAAGACAGATTCTTTGAAGCACTTGTATATGGCTCTCTACTATCCCGATTCAATTTAAAGTAATCCGGTGAAACGGAACGAAAGGAGGCGAAAATTGCTGTCGAGAAGAGAAAAATAATGAAATCCAATAAAAATTTCGTGTTAGACATATCATGGTGGCGTACTGCAGACCTTTCAAATATTCAATTACAGGAATACGGCAGTTCTCTTGAACCTGATGTTGAAGGACATAATTACCATGGAGAAATGTTGAATCTGTTTACAAACAAGATCGGTCCTGAGGTATTGCATGATTTCATTGGATATGTCCCGGATGTAGAAGGGGGCATTGTGAAAGGGACTGTAATTAGTATTCCTCGCGTAGATGCTTGTATTTGTAGGTGTGTTAAACTAATAATTTTGAAGTAATATCGTGGGGGAAGTCGTCATAAATAATTCAACAAATGTTTTCGAAGTATGTAAGACCGGCGAGGTAACAGTTAATTGGGAAAATAAGAAGGTTTGTAGAAGAATGGGTTCCTGAAGAGTTGGAAGTACCGAAATGTGTAGAGGGAGAGGAATAAAGTATGTTAAAACACATAGAACGCGAGGCCACAATAATTGTTATTACGAAAAGTCCGAGGAAACATTTGTTATCTGTACAATCAACCTGATTTCGACAGTACGTCTGAATGCCGTGTGGAATTATTCATGAATGCAATATTGCAAAATTAGCGTCTGACTGGAAAAGTATTGATAAACTCGGAAAGCCGCATAACGAAGGACCAGCACGAAGTACTTTGTTTGAAGATGGAGGAGGAAATGAATTGAATGCAAATAGGGAAGGAGATTTGGAATGACAGAACATGTGATGTGAACTAAATTTATGTAAACGACAATGTGGCGTGGGGTAATCATCTTCGTCATCCTCGTCAGTATTAGTAGTTAGAGATCTGAACGAATCCCTGTCCCTGTAAAAACGATTAATGTAGAACCGTTTCTTCGGCCATGGTAACTGTTCAGTGAACGAATCAATTCCGAAATTTGGCTGCTATACATGTACACATGAACATATGGTATCAAAATCAATGATATCATACCACTCTCCTGTTTCTAAAATATGTTCCACGGAACTTGTGTCTGTGCCATTTATTGTGTAGTTAACTTCATCAGATGTAGCCCATAGAAGGCATATGCAGTTCAGAACTTTATCGACATTGTACAGAGGCTGAGTGAATTCCATTTATTATACAAAATCCAAATTCTTCCTGTCCACAGTACCGTATTGTTTCGTATGGAATAGAACAAGGAACTTTTCTATATAGTAAACGGGACTACTTTCGTCACCACTATTTATAAGGACAAAGCTATTCCTTTTATTCTTGCTCGGACCGAACTGTGTTGTCGCAAATATGCGTTTCCTTTTACGGCGATGTGGCGGAGGGTTCCGTAATTTACAATATTTCTAGGACTGTGATACTGTTGCAACGTTGGAGGATGTTCGCCAACTATGTACCCTTACTTGACAAATGTGAGGTAAATATCGGAGTTTGTAAGCAAAAGACCGTGGTTTCGGAAGTACGTCTGAACTAGATCCGTGAAGACTGTAAGACTAGTACGTGACAAATTTTTCGATATTGGCATGAGAATTTGTGTTGTGGATTCGTTACACATTCCCATTCTTTGTCTTTTGGCAACAACCTGTTGTAACAAAACAGAAATACCGTCCCGTACCAAATATGGTGATAACTGTGCTTCATCTTTAGCCGTAGTAGTCGTCCATGTTGAATGAGGTATAGAAATCTGTATGGAAGGTTGTTTTAGAAACGCAGCATGTGTTGAACTTCGATGCATATTTGAAATTTTTGGTCCCATATTCTTCATTGTTTCATCCATTTTTGTTACCATCCTTTTGGAACCAGACCGATATGACTGTTGGAAGAATGTATTGAACTGCTCATAACGTGATGCATCAATAATATTTAGACCTCCAAACCTAGAGAGGTCTTCTACCACGTGGTCTAGAAAATGGAATTTTAATTTGTGGATTCCAGTATCGCAATGTTTCTGAAATGTTTCTACGCATTGCAATTTGAGAATAGTAATTCTGTCCAGGATGTCACCTATTGATTCCTGTGACCATCCCAGGGAATGATTGTAGTATAGCAAATCTGGCATTAATGTTGTGTAATTTGTGCAAAGTTTTGTCAAATAAGAATCATCCTGGTAATCAGTGACTCTATCGATATATCCTGCCCCGAAAGGGAACACCATATCCAAACGTTTATCATCGTTTCCCATCAACATTCCTCGAATTGAATTACTTAGAAAGAACCTGTTCAGCTGTGGGGATTTCTCCGTTGTTGAGAAGTAAACACGAAACCCGGGTGCACCGAACTGGTTTTCTATTGCAGCGAGGAGTGAATTACAAGCCCGTAACAACTCCACGCGCTGTGTCATAAATTGTTTCCCGTTATTTCGTTTGTCCGTGCTTTTCACTGTTAAGAACGGAGTTGACAGATATGCCATGAAACAAGTTTTGATTGCTTTAGAAGAACCGAGATGAAGATTATGCAATTGTTCATACGTAAACATTGAGAACACACCTGGAAGTATTAAGTGCGAATGTCTCTTCTCCAGCTTCTCCAGAAATTGCACCCATGGTGCGTCCGAAATGTTCTGCAAAAGGTTTTTGCTTCCCTTCGTGAACAATTCTTCTCTGCAGTCGACGAAGATGTATTTGGTGATTTCAACAAAGTGGAAACAGTATCTCTTCAGGTCCGTACATATTCAACGGTTCTGCGAGGCTATAATTCAGGTATTGGACCTGTCTTTAAATAGATTGAAGTTACCAAGCATCTCACGCAGGACTTGCGGTGGAGAAGTTATGTAGAACCCCATACATGCCTTTGATTTCTGGTATGTCACATAAGTATGACACTATGACAGGGAAGCATTTCCATTTCATCTTTTTGTTTATACATACTGTTAAAACTGCCATGGAATTTTCAATTAATGGCGCAAGAACCGTTGTAATTGCGTCATGCAACGAAACCATTTTATCATCTAGACCCCGCACTGAAGAGGTCAGTGAGACGTGATCATTAATCGCACTAATTTCATCACTGTCTGTGTCACTATTGCCACAATAGTCCTCTTTGACTTTCTCTGACTGTGATCCTTTTAACGCAACAGCAAGAAAGCCAGCTAAAGTATAACCATAGTCTATCAGAAAACGTCTGAATTGTACGGATATATTCAAAAATGTGACATGTATGGGATAACCAACTAACAATTGAGACTTCAAAGTTGTTGCTGTTTTATCGGTATATATCTATAACATTCCAACGAAGGACTTAGGCGACGTTTCTCTACTTTTATTTCATTCAATTGAAGACTTGTCGTTTGTCATTACATGGTTTCTTATGGACTTGTACAACTGTACAAAGAATTCGGAGTACGGAGCATGTGAGATATAATCACGGTCAACCTCGTTGAAACATGGTCTAAATTTCACAGCTGTAGCACTAGCGACATTCTTTTGTGTACGTAACACATCAATGACTCTTTTTGTATAAGAAAGCTTTTCTATTGTCGTCTGATGCAGTGTGGTATGATACCTTCAATTTTTGAAATCCGTCATCGATTAAACTGCGATCTACTGTTCTGTCCACAATTGAAATGTATTTATTCCAATCAGTTATGTCGTTACATACAACATCTGCACTAAAAGTATCTGATCGAAGCATTCGGATTACCTTAATTACAGCGACAATTTCAATTTCTTCTGATAAGGTTACCAAATGATTCCCTGTAACTTTTACAACAGTGACCTCTTCCGTAGGTGCGAAGGGACGTTGATCATCAGGAAGCACACATTCTGGCTCATCGCTGTACACTCTTTCCACGTCAGGTATTTCGTAATGGGCATCGGATCTGTCCGTGTGCTGCTGAGAACCGTTTGAATTTGTTTCTTGTCGCATAGTGTGCAATCTTTTCTTCTTATTGTATTTTCATGACTTGGCATGTCGTTTGTAATCAGCCGAAACGTCTGTCGAGTATGTGTAATAAGTTTTATGGAAGTCGAATCTTTTTGTTATCATTATAGTTAAATGTAGGATTCAGAGCAATAGCGGTCAATGTCACATTTTTTGATTAATCAGAATATTGGTAGACTAATTTGTTAATAGGGACTAACGTATTCACCGATATTTCTTACATTTTAGTGCCAGTACCAGTAGTCCATTGTGCCACTGTAAGTAGTCAAAAGAAATATAATCATGTCCAAAATAAAAAAATGTTAAAATTTTCCTCCATATGGAGGAAATGTTTTAGCATCTTTTTTGTTGTCGGCAATGTGTAAGTAAGATGGCAGCCTGTGTTAATTAATTACATGATATTGCAAAAATTGACAGAGACATATACTATATGTGTAGTACACATTTAAATATAACCGTTTCTGAGAACAAACGTACAATTTACTTTATCATATAGGTAGAAATAAACTTAGACATGCAAGGAAACAAAGATATATTCAATCAAGGAACCATTTTCAACCCAACAGTGGCACTTCGACATCTTCTATTCCCCAATCATCTCTATTTTGTGGTTCATCTTTACCTCCATTTTCACTTTCATCGGGTTCTCCGTCGCTATGACCACAACTCGAAGGACTGCTTGAACTTTGCGATGTGAAAGATCGCGGTTGACCTCTCCTGCGAAAACTGCATCCATATGCGTATGAAATAGCATCTTTTAAATTGCTACCGTCCGGGATAATATGCATATGATACCTCAGTGCTCCTCTTCCATTCCATCCTGCCCCTTTATGCTGAACGTAGCCATCACCAATGAAAATAGACTGTGGGGGATTTGAAATTCATGCATTTCCAAACAACTTGCAATTATGTCCTTTTTTGTCCTGGATCAAAGGCCCACAACGATGTGACCCAGGAGCTATCCATAACCATACACCTTCATTAGCAGTTGCAATTGTCAAGTAGCACCGGTAACCACTCTTCCTGACGTCAAAGTCATTGTGACCATGTTGTAGTGGAGAATACTTAACAGTGATCAGAAAGCGGCCCCCATAGTTTGGAATTTTTGTCAGACAATTACAATTGTTATCAAAATTCAACAATGAGCACAAAATTCCAATCCATAAATCCAATGCAGCACGTCGTTTAGCTATCCACACATAATCACGATGACTTTCCACTTGATTTTCAAGTAGAATTCTTGTACTGGAGTAACGTCCAATGCTATTGTTTCTGTCATGTTCGACATTTCCAGAAATACCATTATTGAAAATTGTACTCCAATGATCTCTATTCCCTTCATCTTTCACCACCTCTTCGCCCGAAAACCATATTTGAATTTCGGTAAAAAGTTCACCAATCTTCTGTGTAGGAAAGTCATGGTATTCCTGAAATTCTTCTATTTACCTCTTTCTCATTGTCTAATTCATTTCCAAAGGATCAGACATACTCTAAATATTCATTACCCATCACTATCCAATTACTGTTTTCCTGGAGAAGTACGCAAGTCCACAACTTCCTTCAACATTCCTAGTTGCCTGTAACCATTTCTCTGATTTTGTGCGATCTCTGAAAAGTTCTATATTCTCTGCTTGCATGTAAGCATCCCAAGTCCAAGACATATCTCTCAATGATACTATTTGACCATACATGAAAAAACGTGAGCACCGTAAGAATCTGGGATTAGTGCCGACTTCAGCAGATTCTTCGTATCATATAAAATTTCCACATCCACTAATTTCTTGCCTTCTACGCCCGTCCTGTCAATCTTGATTTTTCTCGCCCGTGTTTCTTGACTCTACGCTTCCTCGTAACTCCATTTACGTTATACTCTGTTACATTTTGTTTTCTGTGTTGTAGCATTTCTGCAATGGTCACCAGATCTCTTCACATCTTGTTTATTATATTCCACATAGTACTACATCCCGGTGGTATAACATTTCGAGGTGGTTCGTTATCATAGGGTCCATTGTCATTCGCCACGATAGACCTTGGTAAGGGCCTTGGAATTCTACCTAGTCGTTTTGTTGATGTTGACTTCGCAGGTGAAACGTTACGTTTCGTTGATTTTGACCTTCCACCACTTGTCGATGCCTCAATCTCTGGCATGTTTTCTTTAATGTCCGACAGTATGGGATTCTTTGCCTTTTCCATCTGTTTTTTCGCTCGAGGTTATTCCTTTTCACTACCCTGTAGGTCAATAATTTCACATTGCTGCCTTTTCTTGCTCCTGGTATGTGCTGGAATAATTCCATGGACACCCATTACTGTTGTTTTCTTTCGAATATTCCCACCGTCATTACTTTTTTTTAAAATTTACTCCTTTTTTGACAAGTCAGTAATGGCGAGCACTTGCACAGGTAGCCAATTTTCCAGACCTATTTTCAACACCATAATCGAAAAGTCGCAGGTGATTGCAAAAGGTCGCATGTATAGCTTGATATCTTGTTCTTGTGTCTGGGATGAAAACGTCCATTAATTCCTGCATTTTGTTTGGAACGTTTTCTTCTCGTAAATCACATCCACCTTCCGCAATTGCTTCCAACAAAATCTGCACAGACTTTAATAAGTTACTACCAAGCCGATAGAAAAAAGTTGCATCGAATGTCCCCTTCGATGGACTTCCAAAATAAGCGTCAGCTGCATCCAATAGGTGCATTATAGTCTCCTCCGTACCGTTGATGAGAATTTCACTGTCCAAGTACGTCACGCCTCTTTTACCAGAATCTCACCCAGTTCCAAACCAAGGTATGGTCTTGACCCTTTCAATGACAGATTTGAATCTGACAAGCATCTTACCCACACGAGCGTACCGTTCGTATGTTGAGGTACTTTTTTCATCAAGAAAATTTGTTCTTTCCATGTCTCTCGCAATATCTACTGTCCTCTCTTCTTCAATCGGTATCTTATATTGTTCCGTAAAGGTCTCAGCATATCGTATGACACTGATAAAGAGTGCAATGACCGAAACGTTCTTTTTTGTCTTCTACAATGATATGTTTCGAGACCTGCTGAGATTTATAACTTCCCACGGTATCATAGTCGCCTTTTCAGTACATACGAGAAGAGCGACACTAATACGATCTCTGGCACAATTTGTTTCCAAAGTTACCTTTCCACAAAGAATCTGGAGTGCCAACAGGCGATGTCTCCCGTCCATAATAACTAATGACTCATCGGACTGCAGTACAATTCTATCTCTTTCCTGGCTGCATAATAGCGAGATACCAGTATACTTTCCGTCAAAATCTTCCGATTCAAAAGTGACAGAAATCATTTCGAAACTAACTTGATTCCGCTCTTTTACAAATCATTTCACGAATGTATCACGATGCTCGGCGCTGACATTCCTGAGAGGGTTTTTGATGTTTCTGAGTTGACTTACTCGAAGCCATAATGCGAAAGTCACATAATTACTAAGACCAAAGTCTGAAAGCTGAATAGAACTCCCATAAGTTGTAAAAATTTCAGTCTCGGGTGAATAATCTAGATAACCAGTAACTCTATTGACATACCCGGCCACAAATGGGAATACCATATCCAAACATTTATAATCTTTTCCCTCCATTATTCCTCCAATAGCATTATTTAGGAAGAAACAATTCAGGTTCTGTGAATTCTCCTTTGCTGAGAAGTCAACATGGGAACCGAGTGCCAGAATTAATTTTCAATTTCAGCAAGAACGTAATTACATGCCCCCAAATACTCGATGCGCTGCGTCCTAAATGGTTTACCGTTCCTCCATCTGTCCAATCACTGTATGGAGAGGTGTGGACCTGGAAGATAGACCATGAAACACGTTTTGATTGCCTTTGAAGTACCGAGATGAAGGTTGTGCAATGGTTCATTTTTAAACATTGAAAAAGAACAGGAACAGCCAACTGCGGATATTTTTTACCTAATTTTTCCACGAAAGGGACCCATTGTGCAATTGAAATGACCTGGAGTATTTTCTGCGCTTCTTCCAGTAAAATATTTTTCTGTGCTGTTGATGATGTAGTACTTGCTGATTCCACGAGAAAACTAATCTCATTTCTTGTGTCTTGTATTTATTCAACTGTTCTAGCTACAGTTATCGCACCTTTCTTGAAATATGTTGAGGTTCCGAAGCATCTGACGCATGGACGTGTAGGGGTAAAGTATGTAGAACTCCAGAAAAGTCTTCCCTTTCTAGTATGTCGCAGCTATATGACACTATTACAGGAAACCAATTACATTTTATATATTTGTTTATGATCACATAAAACTCTGCCATTGATTGTTCAATTAACGGCACTTTATTTTCGTAAAAAATTAGAATTCCGATTTTGAACGAAAATCCCAACTTCATATGGAAGAAGATTTTTTATACACTAATAGTCTGTATTTTCCTCCATATGAAGTTGGGATTTTCGTAAAAATAGAATTCTAAATTTTTGCGAAAATCACAACTTCTATGTACCCCCGTCAACAGTGGTATGGGTAGAGTCATCATAACAATAAAGGCAACGCAGTATTTCGGCATCTGTCATGCACGTGTATACAAATTACATTTTTGCGCATGACCTTAACAAACGTTTTGGTTCTCTAATGAGAGCATCTCGTCGGAGCATGAAATCAGTTGCCAGACATCAGCTCCTACAGTACAAAATTAATGTTTCCTTACTGTGTGCCGTAATGTATTGTATACTGTGTCCTATAATTTGTATACTGTACAGTACAGCACTGCACACAGTACCTAAATTAATTATTTACTGTACGCTCACGTGACATCGCACAACCGTTTTCGTTCACTCAAGGGAGTGTCTCATCAGAGCATGAAATCGGTTTCCAGACGTCAGCTCCAGCAGTACACAGTTAATTTTTCCATACTTTGCACCGTGCTGTATAATATACAGTACACTGTCTACCCTACTATATGGATTTTCGTAAAACATTAGAATTCTAAGTTTTTACGAAAATCACAACTTCATAAGGAGGAACATTTTTAATTTACCTCCAACTACAGTTATAGTTTTCAAAGTTATCATTTTGATTCAACAATTCTTCATGTGGGCGGTAACACGAACGTACAATCCAGCGCAGAGTGACTGTTATACTGTACACCCGCTGCCGAATGACTGTTACATTTTTCTTCCTTTGTCCGCTCCCACACTCCGATATTCCAAAACAACCACTTGGTTTACTAATTTAATAGTACTACTACGATTTACATCTATCATCAACCAACATCGATTTCATCGTGTATGTTATATCGCTTTATTTCAGCAACTCCTTACATCATCATTTCAACTTATCCACAAGAATTGGTTTACTAAACAGATATAGTATATATTCGTCATCGTCTTCAGCAACAATCTCCAGTTCAACATTTTACAAACATACATAATGTATTCATCAGCAGCTTCACCTGCACATTCTCGACAAAATCGCTCCGGAGATCAACATAACCGTACCAGCTCCGATATGACTGAGGTCGAATTCATCTTTTTCCTCCTGTTCCGCTTTCTCGACATTTATAATAGTGTCCAATTCAAAGAAAAATTTAAGTATAAAAATATCAACTTTCACGTTTACCTTCGTTGGATCTGGTCAACCGATAACCCAGTCTGTGCGTCAATTAAGATCCATTTCGAGCAGAAAGCAAATAAGAGGACGAAGCCTTTGAGAGTAAGCACTCTCCTATCAAAAGAAGCAAATGGTGACAAGTTCCTTGCAGAGATGGGTTCACTGGAAGTTCGGCAGATTTCTCGCTCCTTTCTCGCAATATATATTTATGGACGTACAGATTCACGAACAATCTAAATGTTCCAAAAGCTATTCAAGGATAAGGATACTTCAACCGGATTTTTGGTCCGTCCAAGCTACATCCACCTCATCATTCAGACCGGTCGAAAAGGAGCAAGAGCGTTTCCATTCAATATGTCCATTCCAACAACTTTTAGATGCCATGTGTTCTTCCACAGCATTTAAGTCGTATAGCTCTTTATCAGATATCAAAAGACGACAGAAAACGTTGCAAAAATTTGGTAAATATTAAACATTTTCCGGGAACAAGAATTGGGTCTATTTGTCAAACATTTTGTAGAGCCTGGTCTCAGCTTGATCAATAAATCGGCATTCAACTAGTCAGTACATTACTTTCCCCATACATGTATTACAATTTAGACACTTCTACATTCAACATGCTTTCGTCCAAAAATATGGGATTATCCCCTTTGACACAGGATAAAACGATCACATCAAACAACGGACCTGTCCATGAAAAACATTGGTGTCTCCTAAAGCTTTAAAGCATGCAATTGGGCAGGATACTGCATTTCGATACAACATCAACTCAGTTTTTAGCAATATGGATGAAATATTTGTAAATGTTACAATTCATGATGTTGATTTCAATATGGAAACAGCTCCCTTTTTTGTACCTTTCTTCTGTAAACCAGACTTCTTGGAAGTGCTCCAATTCTTTCGTGACCTGCCTGGTCGTGTCTGCGAGGCTCTGAACATCACCGTTCCACAACTTGATTCGACTCCAATAATACCGCTGCTATAAATTTCGGATATCTCCACTACTTCGGAAAAGCGTGGACGGTCTCCGTGCATCACCTAAGACGGAAGAAGGAGCAATAAATCAAAGGTTTCAGGAAAGGGAAGAAATTAAACTGATGGCGGAATGGAAATAGAGCCACAGCCAACACCGGAATCAAGACCAGGTGTGAAAGATGAAGATGAAATTCAACATATAGCTTCAGATAATTTGACCATATAGGCACAGAATTCAATGAAATTGTTGAAGGAAAGTATGCAGATTTATTTCTTTTGTTACAACTCCGAATTGCAAGCCCTCAGTGATACACATGAGGATGCTATGGTTCATACTTGACATTGCAAGGTAGATTTTATTCTTACAGGTTATTCATACAACGTATTGTTCTATCAGGACCGTCCGAACTCAGAACAAGATCTATTTTATGACGAATACATGAAAAAATTTATGAATTTAGGTGATGCAATGTTGACAAAGGGAAGTCATGCACATATATTTTGCTCCTCATTGCAATTCTCATGTTGCGGTAATCAAATAAATCTATTGGCATTTCTTATCCCATTGGACAAGTCGGAAGAAGATGAGATTGGGAAAGATATCAAGACCGGAATAAGTTTCTTCAGTGTGGAGGATAATACCCTCTACTGCACGAGGAAAAGTGGTTACTATACTTCGGATCCTAGCATCCCCGTCTGTCATATATTTCGGGTGGTGAACAAGCTGTCCAGTTCTGAAAGAAGTTTATGGAATTTAACCACGCATTGAGAAGGGTAAACTACAGTCGTCTCGGTTCCAGTCATTCTTTTCATCGCAGAACATGTAATGATAGGAACAACATCCCAAGGGTGCCTACCAAGGAGAACGTATTCTTACCAACGGAAATGGAAGAACATAATTCTATATCAATGCTGCGGCCAGAAAAAAATCGATAAAATGGATGATGGATATTATTTAGAAGTTTACGCATGCCAGTCAGTTGGTTGTGGAGTCATGCGCAGGTACATTTTCCGTGGAAATGGCATGTATTCTTCTCCCCAAGCACAGGAAGTGTGTTGGCGGTTATATGGATTAAACTTGTTCGGAATGCTGTTGTATTCCACTGGTTACCGTATTTTTACGACAGTTACTGAACGATGATTCAGATATAGTCGGGACGTAAGAAAAGCTTTCTGCAGTAAGATTATTAGTGAAATAACTGGAATCCATTGCAGTGAAAAGAAGAAGAGATGTATGGGATATCCCCGTTAGACTTTTTGCTGTTCAGAATTTTCCGAAGTATGGTAACCACTTCCTTTCAACTGTCTTTGTGAATGGAAAGTTGTACAATAACGGGCGTTCCATACCTTTGGACAACTGGAAACCAACATGGAAGCGTACGCTTGAAGGTATGTGACTAGAATCTCTGCGTGAAAATGAAGGCGGGGCTCTTTGTTTGTCCGTAAAAAATTCTAATATCAAACATGAAAAGTCCGGTTTAAGAGTTTTCGCAGAAAAAAACTATTCCTACAGGTGTTTTTATAGATCATTACTATTGAACCTTGGTTTATGGAAGTATCACCGGGAAAATTCGCTTACGAATACATATGGTGATGGTTGGTTGTCAGTAACGAAATATCAGTTCTTTAAATACGCCGCCAAATTGGATGATGTATTCACAGCCGATGATTGTTTAAAATATAAGGCTTGAATTTTTGCTGCTCCATAGTGCGTTGCAAGGTACATAAATGATTTTCAATACCTGACTGGTGATAAATAATCTCGTGTGGACCGAAAGCAAAATCCAAGAACTGCAAATTGTGTCTTCCAGCAGAATAGAAAGTTGAAAACAGATGCAGCAGTATCTTCGTACCAGGTTTTGGAGATTTCCGCTTTAGTTCCTATTTCAAGTGGTGAAGAGCTTTTTTCATTATGACCCTAATAATGTTCATCATGTTGTGGCCTATCAGTACTTTCTGTTTCAATTTTGTTCGTTAATACAAATTTCACAGCTATTTAATAACATAAACTAATATAAAAGATTCCACTATACAGTATCGATTCCATGACAGCCTGTCATGGTACAATTAATAATACGTATGTTATATTCTAATATAACATCAAGTATAATGACAGCCTTTCATGGTACAAGTAATAATATGTATGATACATATTATTATTTGTACCATGAAAGGCTGTCATGCTGAGAATATAACATACATATTATTACTTGTAACAGTATCCAAATTATATACTGTATATTTACCATTCGTTTATGAATCGTACAAATATCGTTGAAGATAGGATTTTCTTGTAATCTTCTAATGTCTCATCCAGTGTAATAATATGTTGTTGCCATTGTAGCAAGTGTCAAAACACCGAAAATTATCTCAATATGTACTATCTACTAAACATGTACGTAATTCGATTTTCATTTATCTATCGGAAGTATTCTTGTTATTGTGTATTTCAATACGCCATTTTAATTTCATCATGAAATGACGGATATTACTCCACATAATTTGGGGTAATATCGATCACTGACATGACATGAATGATTTCCAATAGCCATTTGGATCCTTTGTGATCATACCAACCAGATATTGCAATTACTACAAGAAAACATGGACAGTTCGCACAAACAATGCTTGAAACACTTTCCCCCTCATCTACCCATACATGATTGTTACTAACAATCACGTAGGGGTAGGTGACGTGAGTAATAACTGTGAAAAGTAATGTTTTTCTAAAATCCCAACTTCATTGGGAGGAAAATGTTTTATAGAACTGATAGTGTGTATTTTCCTCCATATGAAGTTGGTATTTTTGAAAAAAATTACGTTCTCACAGTTACTTCGTGAAAACGGAGGCAACTGTAGTCCGGCTACAGTTGCCTCCATTTCCACAGTGACACTATATTCTAAACTATTTCCTACCCTTCTACACTTGAGGAAAAGAAAATCTAACAACTAATAACAAAATTTCACAATTTGTCTATTTGGGTAGAATGACTTCAAGTCATTCTACCCAAAAAAGAAAAATTAGATCAGTATTTAAGACCTCGCCAGGGCCGCTAAGTCATGTTCTGCTTCCCAACCTCCACATCGTCGCAAACTATTCCCACCTTTCCACACTTGCCAAATGTAGAAATGTAAGAAATCGTTTTCCATTGCTCACTGGGGAAGGGAAAAACTAACATCTAAATCTAACAAGTCATTCCAACCATGAATTCTACCAAAATTTGAAAGACTAGATAAGCCTTTACGATCTCACAAGAGCCGGGAAGTCTAGTTCCGCTACCCAACCTCCACAAGATCGCAAACGATTTCCTATCGTTCCACACTTGGGTATTGGAAACAGAAAAATTAAACAAGATTGCTCTTCATGAAAAGGAAGGGGAGACAACATTATCAGAAAGTGGTCCAAATCATCTCTTGAATAGATATTTCAGATCCATTACAGGTGCGTGAAATATTATTTTTATAAAACCCCTGCCACCTCTTAAAATTATGGTAACAATAATTTGAACAGGCGAACGAGTCTTTATAAATTACCCAGCGACGTGTTGACAACTTGAAGATGTACTTTATATATTGTTATAAAAACACTTCCAACTCTTCAAATGATCGTAACAGTAATTTGAAACGGTGAAAGGGTTTATATAAATTACTCAACGACGTGTCGACAACTTGAACGTACATGTTCAAGTTGCCACCACGTCTTTGGGCACTTAGAATTATATCTTTATAAAATCCCTTCATTTATCATTGATTCCAATTGTCCGACGGGCATGTAATGGACACGTTCATATCAATAATCTCTTACGTAAATTGAATGCGTCCCTTTCAGCTCTTCAATGTATGCAGTCATTACGTATACTACTTGCATTGCTGGCGGCTTTCCTGCATTCATTTCTGAATTTTGGTATTGCTGGTGGTCATTAACGCGCTGCTTTCATGACTTTCTTGATGCAATTTAATAAACATATTTTACAGCAATGCCCAAAATCGCGGCCCGCCTAATTTTTTATGATTAATCGTCGCAACTGCACATAACTACAAAACACTGGATGCCTGGCCTTCATAAAATTAACAGTTTTCTCACAATATGAATTCCTCGACAAAGAACTACGATTTTTGAATGTCCAATTATGATTATCTCAATGCGGGCGTTCATATAGCCAAAACGTATGAATGGTTCCCAAGTACATCCACTTTCTTTCACGACTTGTAAGTAGGTGTTCAGTTCTGGAAACACAGACGGTATTGAGCATTGTGACTGATTCGTGACGTCCTTTCAGCGAGTGCCGTATCAAGTTGGCTTCGGAATGATTTCAGTTACGTTCCAAATAAATGATGTGAATCGGACGGATAGTTGTATTGCCCAAATTTGAACAAGGAAGATTTTAGACAACTTTAGAACGACAATAAGTCCCTAATTTTCGTATACAGTCGACATCGCCTGGCAAAACTCCGTTTTTAAGTTATACTATGAATTAAGACTTGAATTGAACTAGGGATTTCTTTCGTGTGGTGGATTAATTTGGTACCAAATTACAGCGTGGTAATGATATCTTGGGAGTAGCTTGCCCTCAGTCGCACACGAAAAATGTCTTCATTGAAAACAAAAGTTGATACACTAATCATTAAGCTGATGACCAGTGCCATGCGGTATATTATGAAAATTTCACAGAACAGTAAGAAAAATCATTTCAAGAGGCAAGGGTGAAGGCTATTGCGAGGTACATGTAAATAACCATTGATATTTATATGAAAATCACATCAACCTATGAAAGATATGTACCTGTCGAGAAAACGCTATGCAGATTCAAATAGGTTATGAATAACATCACGACCATTTTGCAGTTTGGGATTGGCCAAGAATATGGCTAGAGTGGTGTGACATATTTGGACACTCATATCCTCATCCATGAATCGAAAGGAGATTTACATACCTTCTGGATTGTGCAGAAGCGTACTTTGGAAGCCCAAACAAGCAATATTCTATGCATGTCTTTTCTACCGTATTGGTGATGTGTTTTTAAAATAATTGGATGCATTGTTAGACAAAAATGGGGCTACTGTATGTCACTGGCAACATGAATACGTTCCTTCAACAATGAAGAAACTAATTGCGGTTGTTGTTCCGAATATAAATTCAAGAATTTAACCGATACATGGAGCGTTTTTCAATCGCATTAAACTGTTCGAGTATTTCGAAAGCAACAAGTCAGCAAATTTTGTTACCCTTGCATCGTCTCGACACGTAAGACTTGTCAAGAAAATAAGATACCTTCTAAAGTTAACTTCCGATGGTGAAAACGGTAACAATGTAAATGTTGTAATGGGGGTGCATGTAGGTTATTTCGTGGCAACAAGTAGGAAACGGAAGCATCGTAACTCCGTTATTATAGACAGTGATGATACTTCTTTTCATTAGATTCAAACCGATCTCTACTACTTAAATTAACGTCATCCGTGACACATTGAACATAGGTCAGAGCAATCGCATCGATATATTCATTATATTTCTCTTAACAGCGTCAAAGGTTTCATAGCAATACTTCGCCACTTGCACCACCAGCGACTCATGAGAAACAATTATGAGCACAGCTAATGCCAGATGAATAAACAACAATTTCACTTGATTCCAGCTGTTATACTGTCGAATGACACGGGTAAGTTCGAACGGCTTTTTACACGACAATGGCAATCAGCATCTGGTGATTGTATACAGCCACGTGTACAGTTTGGTATGTATAATGTGGTCGTACGGTAGAGTTCTGTGAGTCTGCCAATAGGTACTACAGTAGGGTAAGATGTCTATGCACGTATCAAGGTAAAGGGTGAGAAAAGTTAATGAGCAAATGGGCCAGTACAGCAGGGATAGCTATTCGTAGACGGAGCGGCCACGGAGGTTCATGAGCGAATTATCTAGGGAAAAAGGACTGCGTGAATTTCGCGCACTTTTTTTTGTGTACTAGTTGAAGTCATAACAATACGACTTTGATGGCTTCCTGACGGGTGACGACGCCTGAGTCGGTAACAATATAAACTGTTGGTTTAATACTGTAATAACAAGTAAAGAAAAGAGGAGGAAGAGGAATCATAAGAGAGTGTTGCGAACAACGTTCTCATACGGGAGAGGGACGTCGAGAGCGGATACAGACACAAAACATCGTGGCTGGCAGAAGGTTCCAATGGTAAGAAAAATATCCACACGTGTACATTCTGAACAAGGTGAAGCCAGTTGCGAATATAGTAGTAGTTAGTGTGGGTATTGGTTACAAGGAGGAAGGCTCTGACTGCCATTTTGGCAGTACTCTAATTCACTTTTTTGAGCAACATGATGAGTAGAAATGCCAAATTCCTTTGTGTTGTGAATGGATGTCTTAGTAGCATTATATTATATTGGATCTTTATGAGAATATGATTTGATTTTATCTGAATTGGTAAAGTGTTAATCAATATTACGAGGATGTTTCCAAGGATGAAAAAGATGAATTGGCATCATCTGAAATCATAAAGTACGAATACTATCGTGAGCGTTCCAAAGGGTAAAGAAGATGAGTTGGTACCACCTTTAAATTATGAAGGATGAAATAAATGTCGCTAATATATTAAAGGTAGAGGAGATGGGAGAGAGTTATAGAGAAAAGTATTTGAAGAGATGTACGATGGGGTTGTGGTGCTAGTTGAAAGATTAAGGGTGGTGGATGATGTAAAAGGATGTTGTTGGTAATGATCGTATGAGTTGCGTATGATCCATTGAAACGATCTTGGGGAGTGCGAAGTCATTTGCATGACATTACGGAGGGCTTCTTGGATCATAGGTTTAGTCAGTCCATCAGCTATGTTAGCTTCGGATCGTAGGAAGCCTATGTTGTATATTTCTTTTGTTTTAAAACTAGTTCGAGCTGCAACAGCGTCCAACATCACGGGGCACCTCTGAGGTTCTACTTCCCCTACTTATGGCATCGAACAAAGATTTAGAATCCTTAAATAGTTCAAGAGGGATCTGGCGGTTGGTCAATTGCGAGAGTTATGAGGAGATATTGAAGGCGAAGTCAAAGAGGTCAGATTAATCTATGACCTCTGCTGCCATTGTGGAGCGGTAGAGTCTTTTTTCCTTACATGATCGGAACACGAGCGGGATTACATAATTGGACTTGTCTGATATGAGGATGATAAATCCTAATTGGAGGTCGAGGTTACTCGCAAAAGAGGCATCAGAATAACCAATGACTCTTAGACTTTCCACATCTAGTGTTTGAAAAGCAATACAGATATTGTATCGTAGCACATACCTGGTGGCTTTGTTTAGTTGAGTCAAGGAGGCGGGTGTTTATTAGTACGATTATTCGGTGACTTGAGCCAGCAAAGATATTTCAAAAAGTTAATCTGGTCTTATGTGGGAGAGCCACACAAGGCGCATCCTCATTTATATGAAAACATTGAAGGTTGCGTCCATGTCTAGTTGTTCAAGTTTGCACCTGTTGTGCTTTTGGGTCTGTTCAATAACTTTTTCGTTATTTTATGTGATTCTGAAACCAGAGAAATCGCTTGGTATAGCGGTTGGTTGTTTCATATCAAAACGCTTTTCGGTTATGGCATAAATTTTTTTGAATGATTTATCCGCAGCCTCTGCAAGGTGGTTAACATAAGTTCCAGGCATGCCAGATAGTTGAGCGTTTTCAGTAAAACATGAAAGTAATAGTCGGATCTGATCTGTTCCATTTTAAGATCGGTTATGTGGTGTTGTTGCAACGTATGATACCACAAGTCGACAGACTTCGAAAGACGTAAAGCGGATGTAATATTTGTAAGCAATTATATGGTTGAAGTTCTAATTCTGGGAAGGTTGAGTTCAAAAAGAGGTCGCAAGCTGAAGGTATGGGAGATCGCATATATGCTTGTGTAACATCTGCAGTCCACACATCGAAACCAAATATTAGAAGCCAGAGCCAAACGTAGTTTTATTTATTAAGGTTGTAATGTTTTTGATGAGTAGACTATATAGTTTTTTAACTTATCAGGATGGTCACCGATCACAAACCTTGCTTTGAGTACGATTTCACCATCAATGTTCAACTTGCGGGTGAGAACAAAATGTCCAGATAATACGTTTGGCGTTTGGGGGGATGTCTTCTTTTAGTATGAGTATTACCGTCCCTCTTTTCATGAGGTTTTTAATCTCATCTGTTTTGCCTTACACATCTCAGTTGTTTGGCTTCGGAGTCTTTCAAAGGTATAGCTTCAGTCAAGAATACATCATCCTGAATTGAAAAGGATATGAAGCTTCCCAAAGAGTTGTTGATTTAAGAAAAAGGGATGTAGATAGGGAGCTTGGTAAGATATATGCTTTGACCTGTTTTATCGGAAAGGATCGGGGGTTTTCATTAGAAGGGTCGTGTACGAATACTGTTTTGGAGATACGGTCCGAGGATGAGACTTTGAAGGGCCCCATATATTCACCATTCTTATTTTAGTGCCCTTTTTGTCTCCAGACCAATACTATATCGCCAGGATCAAAACTGGAATCTGTGACTTTCGGCACATTATGGGGGAGAGTGCGAGAGATTATCATTTGATCCATATGTTGAATAATTTCTGCTCGTATTAATATAACAACTCCTCCTCTTTCATCATTAGTTGGTCTTCTACCGCAATCTTGCGGTAGATCAGTCCTTTGGTACTCGCCAAAACGTAGAGCTAACGGAACCAAGCCATTAGGCCCTGCCGAGTCGTTCACTGCCTTAACAGAAAGGTCAAGATTTAATTCAATTTCGTCTTTGGGATGTTCCAACATTAATTTCCGTATGACCATCCGTATTGGCTGGTGGTGTCCTTCGCAGATACTCATTTCGTTATGCACTTCGATACTTGTGTGTTCGACGTAGATACCATCGAAGCTGGCGATTTGGATGAAGGATAGACCAAAACTGGATCCCTGGTCGACTATGATCAGGTTTGGTAAGCAATTATAAATTGTCGTCCAACATGTTATGAGGGAATTCCATATAGTTCTAGTTTCGTGACTTTTGAGGCGAGGGGTTGCACTAAAATGCGTTCCTTGGTCTACAATATGCAGCACTGGGTTCTTTCTTTCTTGATTGTTATATAGAAATATCCATTCATATCCGATCGTTGAAACGAGCATAGTCTGATCCAAATGAGACTCTAAATCTTATAGGGGCCGACTTCACTCGCTGGCGTGGATCGCATGTGTCAGAGATGTTGTTCAGAATACAAAGAGATTCTGGATCAGCTTTTGAGGGGGATGTTCGACGCAGTATGTTAACTAGTTTGGCTGGCATGGGTTGGACGAATTTGTGGTACAAACTTTTCAACTCTCTAGTTATGAAATGGATAGGGTAGGATCCTGTCAGGTGTAGTAGGCTGTGAAGGTGGAAGTGGAGAGCGGAAAAGAGGCACGTACCATTCTTCTACATAATAGATGATATTATCTTTCCTAATTTGACTCCACCTAGCCAGTTTTTGATGTATGCTGTCGATCATGAGTTCGTTAGCGTCTAGCACGTTTAGTCCAATCAATGGACGTACGTGGACCTAAACGACATCAATTTCTACGTTTATTTTTGCTAGATTTGATAGAGTAGCTATCATAAACGTAGCTTTTCCATCTGATGTAAGAACATCTTCGCTAAAACGAAATGAAAGAGAGGAGAGGGATATGTATGATTTTTTATTGGAGTTCTTGTCGATACTTTCAAGAGCTGGTACGACAATAACGCTTCTCGGGGCACCGCTTTCCATGCAGAAGGATGGTTTGAATCTTTCTGTAGTAATAGGTTCTCTTTTTGTAACTTGTAACTGATTACAATCGATGATTGCTCGTATCTGCTGCTATGTTTAAGCAATTGTGTCAACAGAATTTGTTCCAATTCTTGGATGGTCTGAGTGTGCTTTTTGAGATGATCTGTAAGAGAAAGGGGAGGGGAAATATAAAGCATGTTAGAAACGTGGGATGTGACTATGGTTTCATTCAAAGTTGTATTTCCGTGTTCTATCTGGGACTGCCCAAGTTGATCCGGGATTGTGGATAATCTTGTGTTGAACGTAGTGGATTCATCATCACTCTGATCTTGGTTTTAATCAGCGGCATGATCATCTATGCCATGTTCCTCACTCTCCAACTTGCAACCTTCAACAACATCTACCAGGATGTATACTGATTTTTCTCCCTTCTTTAGCCTTGAGTTAATATAATATTTTATGGATCCATTTTGGCATCGGTGTTGTGGTATTCAGGTTGAAAACCACAGCGGTAGAAGATTGATCTTTTTTACCGCGGTGTTGAGTTTCGTATCTAGTGGTTCTCTGTGTTGAGGGTGATGATATCATTCTTGCTTATTTTCCATATAGTTTTTTATTGAAGTTGGTGAAAGGCTTATTACTTTCGAAATGATTCTTGAAGTTGGTGGAGCTAAAACGACGGGTGGGTGGCTTTGCGTATTGGCAAAATAGAATGTTCCAATTCCATTCCCGAATGGATAACAGCCTGAGCAGTTTGTGTGACATATAGGATGAATGATGAATATGTAAATGAAGAAAATGATGATCAAAGATATAAACGATACCATGATGATGATAAAAAAGGATATGATCATGATGTAAATGAAGGATACGATGATGATGATAAATAAAGGATATTAGTTACGATGACGACATGGACAAAGTATTGAAGACCATGAATGACCACTTGAGATAGAAGGACGGAATACCGTTCGATGGAAATATACTATACACGGCAGCCAATAGACGGTCAATCATCAACAAAGGTCGATACATTGCTTACCAAAATTAATTCGACTTTAAAGTAAAGATAAGACCGCCGAAGAAGGGGAAGGTAAGAGAAGTAGGCCGGCAGGAAAAGTTTATTGGGGAATCATCGGTACAAATTCCGTTCGACACTTTAGGGTTGATAATGGACGTACATATTTCCGTTCTCTAAAAGGATGTACTAATCCTATTAAGCAGTAAGGATCTGGTAGAGAATGGGTTGGGTCTAAGCTTACAATGATGTTATTTGCACGTCGGCTCGCTTTGACAACTATTTACCATAGAAAACTACTTCTTTGTCCATTTTTAGACAGCAGAAGACACCCCTTTCACCTTATACTCAGAAAGAGATCTGAGGAAAAAAACATAGAAACTTTTTGTCAAAACGACAGATTTGATACAGATGCATACTTCGTGTGATTCAGTCAAATGGGACGGATATGCAATTATCGATTCTTTACACGTTTTACTCAACACGTGTGCGTATTAATACATGCACATTTCACACTATTTAGCATTGACGAATGCAAAATTGACTGAACTAAATTCGAAATAATAGCTCTTGCTATCAGTAGTTTTTTGTACACGTGTTGCGTTATCTAGACTGACATAGTTCTGTCAGTATAAATACCGCTCCGCAGTGAAGATAAATCAATAAAGAAAGAGCTAGACATTTAACAAAGAACCAGAACCCGCACAGCTTGCACAAACGCTACGATAGCTCCACAAAAGGCGAGAGGAGGCTTAACCCAAAGCGCCTCAACCGATCTAATCATTTACCATTGAGAGCAAAGACAATCCTCGTGTGCTTAGTACCCGTTCGATCTATTTTCTCCAACTGCGACAATGGTTAAGCTACATTGACGGAATTTTTTGGAGTAAAGTTGGTTATAATTATAGTTTGAAATTGTTTTTATTGTGACAATAATAAAACTACATATTGCATGATACAATTGTATGATTCATTGTTCACATGAAATCAATTTTGTTCTTCGAGTAGACGCAGAGGGTGGAGGTCTGTAATGGAAATAAGAGGATGTCTACAACATTGTTCGACGGCTATGTTTGACATATATTTTCGAAAATTAGTACATCCATGAAAAATATATAATTGTCGATGTAGGTGACGAGCATAAACGATGTTATCTACAATTATGTCAGCCGCGCGTTCCACAGATCCTTTCCAATAGTGTAATTGGCGATTGCTCCTCTTTCAATAACCTCTATACGTGTAAAAATATAATAGAAAATAGGGCATGCAATTTCAAATAATGAAAATTATCAAATTCAGAAAATAATTACTTGTATTATCCTGTTTGTATATCTGAAAAGATAATCGCCCGATTTTTTTTTGAGCCTCAATCGAAACACTTTTATTCCAACCCTTCACATTCTGTATCTTCGTCGTCGAAAGTCTTCTACTTCTACTTCTTCTTCAACCGCAAATCAAACAGCTTCTATATGACCAATTGTGTCAAAAATGTTCACACCGGCTCATCACAGTCGGTAGAACTCCTGGAGGCTTACGTGTTGTAGGAAGTGAGGAGGACATCAATCCCAGTGAAAATGTGATTATAGTGATATGCGAGATTTACTTTCATATCAACAAAATTCATGGTCCTGGTGGTTTGAGATTCCTTGACTCAATTTTGGTTGCGTTTTCGTGGGTACGTGAAACTTGTCCTGTTCGGCGTCCTGTGATAAGACTAGATTGGTATGAGTTTCAATTCGTCTACGTTCAATTCCATTATAATTTTGATATTGACTTTCTGACTTTACTAACGATAAACTTTGTATATGACTCAAGGTCATATCAGTTGTTCTGATACTGCCACCACTCGTAATAATAAAAATACCGATACTATCAATAATAATAATGCAAATAATGCAAATACTGATAATACTTATGATAGCAATACTAAACTTACATCATGTATCAAGTCTGCTATTACTTATATGCATTAATCACCTAATGCTGGTGGGAATCCTTCCGAAAGTAATTGTAATATTAGACCTTCTACAGCTTCTCATCATATAGTTAATCCTCTACTTTACATCAACTGAAAATAAATCACAGTTAATGTTAATAAATCATTTTCTACGCATACATTTCATATTTATATCAAAATCGAAAATGACAATACCCGCATTTTCATTTACCTCATTTCCTCTTGCAACAACTACAAAAAAACAACATCATCATCATATTCATCATAGTCATCATAATCATCATTTCTATATCCACTACGCACACATAATAATCGTCTCCATCATCAATCAATATCATCATCAGTACCTTTTGTACAAATGCCTGATAGCTTTTAATTCAACGAACTCTGCCACAGGTACATCTATTAAATATTTAACAGGAGCTTATCAACCCTGCGATAAAATTTCATCAATTCGATTTCAAGGGAATTGTGCAGAAGGGATATACCACCAACAAAAAATGTAACGATGGCTAAGTAGCTATTAAAAACGATGTGATGTGGTGTTGGATATCCTTCAGCACATGGATTGTCGGAAGCTGTAGCAGTTGCTGTGATTGCATAGAAATAAAGTGATACTTTTACAGTTATAATTGTTTGAAAATTAGACGGCCAAGCCAACGTTTCATTGGCTGTAAGTGAAGGGGAAGCACTTGAAAAAAACATGTCAAAAAGATATGAAAACAGAACCACTCAATATTGCAAAACAAATCCGTTCTCTGGCTGGCATTTGTTGGATTTGTACCGATACTAAAAATATGTTTCTCAGTATAGGAGTGGAAAAATAAATTACGGAATGTGCTGGTGTGCATATAATTTCCTACCAAAAGCTACCGACTGTGCTGTCACTAATGTCGCTATTCAGTCCATCAACAAGAAGTTAATATACTCAATGAACATCAATTAGAAGAAGAATTACCAAGTGAATATATTAAAGAAAATAAATCACAATTTGAACCATTAGGTAGAACTGGTTTTAATATATGTTCAGTAATACAAAGTTTCTAACCACTTAATATTATTTACAGATTTAATATTGAATTAATTCTTAATATATTTGAATCTTCTATTACAAATTATGTTGTTACTAATAACAATTAGAAGAAAGTTGATGATGATGAACCGATTTTATTGAAAAGTTGTCAATGAACTTTATTGGAACATACTTGTAACACATACTGTATCTAGGTAGTATTGAAGCGAAACCCATACATGAACATAATATTTCTAAGGAAGGTATAGACAGCGTGAACAGTGAAAGCTCGAATTTCGAAGCGGAAATGGATTATGACAAAAACATAAATGATGAATAGAATAAAGAAACTACTTTAATATTAATGTATGGCACTGGTGATTCATCGTTCATGTGTAAATGGTGGATATAACTTATTTAATTCCCTTTTGGTATTAATCCAGTTTCTTGTTCTCCACGTGGACTACTTTAAACATAATTCACTTCCTTTCCAACGTACATATCGTTTTATTATTTTTTCATCATGCAGAAGGTAGTCTGGTAGGGAATTATGATTCAAAGAGAGTATTCGTATCATCATATCCAATTCAAGGGTCCGTCTGAGGTTAGATGTTTCTCGTACCAAGGCGGCAAGGAAATTGTCCACTCGGCTTTGTCTCGAGCTACTATTTGCGTGTCCCCTAATGTTGGACTGAACATAGCCTGATTGATACAGCTTTATCATTGAGGCAGAGAAAGAGGCTCCAAGATGCAGAACAAGCTACAGAAATAAGAGGTCTGATCACAGCACCTCGTGAAGACTTTTTTCGGGACTGAAGTGCGGCACTTGAATCATACCAAATTGTCCGTGCGTTTAAACAATGGGTTTTAAAAAAAGGAGCAGTCCCACATGTGTTGATACTTGTACCATTTATTGTTTCTATGTGGAACAGGACAAAGGTTGGGATGGACAAATCAAGGCAATCACTGTACAGCCTTTCACCAGGTCAACCATGGCTTCATGTAGATGCGTTTGTTTGTCTCAGACTTGTCACCATGAATTTATATAATTCTTACCGCGTTTTTATGATCAACGACGTCATTTATCAGGCAACAGACGTCAAAAATGTCTATAATCTTAGGTGTCGCATTTCTGAGACTTTGACGTTTTTGGATTATGCACAAATTTCAGCTGATGTTCTGCTCAAGATGGAAGCAGAAGCAGGGATACGTTTACAGAGAGAATAACAGAAACAACAGGAATACAATCAAATAGTTTCACATAGACCATCCGCAGAAACTCCAACACGACATGGACAGGTTCCTCCAATTGTTCCGATACGTAATTGTTTCATTCAATGTGCTGAAGCTGGTAGATTAGGTCGCCAGTCTGATCTCACTAGATTTAGAATAAATCGTGATAACCATTTCAATCACAGCATTGATGATCACTGATCTCTTAATGGTTCCAGATGTATTTTATGCATTTCTGGAATAAGAAATGAAGGAACTCTTACTGTTAAAGGATGTGTTACTTGCAAGGTTCCACTTTGCTCAAGCACACGTGAAGATTTAGGGAGGCAAGATGGAGGTGAAGAATGTCAAACTTTGCGGCATAGCACAGTTGATTTAACCAAGTTAGGACGTGTAAAATCCGCTCTACTTAGAAATCCCCAAAGTAATACCGCTCGTCTTTTCAGACTGGATGATACCGATATATGTGTCAGATAATGATAAGGACCAATCAAATTCTTACCACCGTATTCAGAATAGATGGATTAGACGTCAACTAAGTATTGAAGTTGAAGATCTACAATAAATGGATAAGCTTTGAGATGCTTCCTTATATATTAAAATTAATAATTTTCATATATGTGTCTTTGCAATTTAATAATTGTTTTATTGTTCAATTGTTTCACTTTTTATTTCAATTAGAAAGTCTCTTCAAATTATGTACATCATTCGTCATAATAAGAACCATACAGAGTATGATAACACACGATCCTTCACAAAACTATCTATACCAAGTGCTAATAAAACATTAAACGGCAGGAAAAATTCAGTTACTAAAGCAAGTTTTTGCTTGTTCCTTAATTCAGTCCATCATTAATTACGATAAATTGTACATGAACATAATAAAAGAATTCAGTGGCATGCATTAATGTTGTGTTTTATATTACGTGTAAAAACTGTGACATTAGTCAATAGAGGCATGTTAATTATCGATGACATTTACACATGAGTGTCGCATAATATTCAATAACAGAAGTTTATTGTACGTTGTATGTGACTGAATTATTACAGTCTCTGTATTCAACAAACATCGATGACTATCATCAAACAACTATGGGTAGTGACGGCCAACAGTTTTTTATTTTTTTATTTTTTTTGAGGACAGAGATTGAATGGTACAGATGATGCGGTCATTTTCGTGTACTTATTTTCACTGGGATTAGTATACGGAACAGGTGAACTAATAATTCGAAGCATGGAATCGATGGGGATAATACAAAAATTCGTACTGATTGATTTCCAAAACAACACTACATTTCATTGCATTTTTCAAGGACCTTTGGGGGATTATTTCACTTGCTGTGGACCGATGTGTGCGCTGAACACAAAGACGGCGGTTTAACAGTTAGGTTAGGGGTAGGGGGCAATCGATCTACCCGCTCCACCGTGAATTATGTCCTAAGAACTCGTCTGCCATGATGGTAAAAGAGCACGCAATTTTATCCTATTAGGACGCCGACGTTTGTGTGTAACGGTACAGTGCGAAATGAGTTGTTGGAGGATGATGTGTATTGTAGATGTGAAGTTATTGAAAACAATTACATCTGTCAACATACACGTGTGAGCATTGAACTGGGATCAGTCGGAATGATTTAGTGTGGACCGCAACATAAAAAACGTGGGTACCCAAAAAACATAAACATATAACATTAAAACAAAAACAAAACATCCTATCTATCTCCTAGAATTACGATGCATTCTTCGACGAGGTAAAGCAGAAGTTAAATCAGGTAATGGTAGACTAGCCGGTTCCTTAAATCTTCCTGGTACATATTCAGCCGGTAAAGCTTGGTGTGAACTTGTCATCCTACTTTTGGATTCTTTTTCTCTTCTTGAAATATAGCGGACATGATCACCTGGAGCAGGTGCATACCGATTATTATTTACATAATCAGATGTATTCCAAGACTCTTCTTCAGATGCAACGATATCGTATCTCTTATCCCTCGCACTCTGTTGTTGCTGTCTTAAATTATCATCAACACTGTATGATTGTCGTATTGCAGAAGTATTTGATTGTAATGATGGATGCGATTCAATTGATGATACTAATGATAATAATGTATTCGCTAACTGTTGCGTATTTGTGCTTGATATGAAATTCTTAATGGACGCATAATCATTTTTTAAATCGTTTGCACTTGATTTATTCAATGATAAATTATTCACTAATTTCCAAATTCGATTACCAAAATATTCGCTTAAATTCATATGTTGTTGCTGCTGCTGCTGCTGCTGTTGCTGTTGTTGGTGGTGATAGTGTTGGTGTTGTTGGTATTGTCGATCTGTTGTTGTTGCTGCTGCTGCTGCGGTATTATCATAATTACCAATATTATTACTATTAATATTACTATTATTACGTTTTCCACGTCCTCTTCTTCTTCTTCTTCTTCTATCTACATTGCTATCATCATCCATTTGCATATCACTACCCATGCTATTTTGAAAATGGTCATATGTATAAGTTACAGGAGCGCTATCATCATCATCATCGTCATTAGGTGAAACAGCAGATGTAACATTGTGAAGAACAGGTTGAAACATCGGTGCTGAACTAGGACCATCTTCACCATAATTCGTTGAAAGGTTTTTAGGATTTGGAGATGCCGTTAATTTCGGCATGGGTCTTTGATCATAATCTTCAGGTTCTGAGCTCGCATCATCATGATGGTGATGATGATGATTGGTATGTGTAGCTGCACCAGCAGTTGACGGTAATGTCGTGGGGAAAGAAGGCATTAATGATGGGTTGCGACTATTATCGTTACGATTATTATCAATATTGGGTCGTTGGTAATGTGCTTTATCAGCAGATTGTTGTCGAGTAGACGGTTGGTAACTTTGTCTGGGCGATGGTGACGTCGTACCAGTATTTGTAGGATTACGTAAAGGACTTGTACGACGAGATATTACTTTTTGAGGTGTATAAGCAGTTCTAGGTGAATTTGATATTGGCGATATATTACCAATTTGTCTGTTGCTTGTAAAAGAAGGATGAATAACATGTCTAGCATCGTCACCAGTGTAATCGACTACAAACCAAGGATGTCTTTTCACTTGATAAAGATCGAATCTTTTTTCAGGGTCTCTAACCAACATTTTATTCAACAAATTTTTCGCACCTTTCGACACTATACTTGGATAAGAGATATTACAATCAAGTATAAACTGAAATAATTTATCAGTTTCATTACTTGCAAACGGTAATCTACCACATAACATAACATATAAAATAATTCCACAACTCCAACTATCTACTTTAACGCCTGAGTATCCTTTCTTCGCCATCTTGCTGTCGATGATTTCAGGTGCACAATACTCAGGTGTACCACATTGCGTATACAACAATCCGGATTTCACATCAACACCAATCATAGATGAAAACCCGAAATCCGTAATTTTTAAATCACCACTTACTTTATCGATTAGTAAATTTTCAGGTTTGAGGTCTCGGTGTGCTATTCCTTCCTTGTGACAGTAATCTACTCCATCTATTAATTGTTGAAAATACTTCCTTGCTTCCCCTTCTGATAGCCGTCCAGGTTCGGCGATTTTGTGAAATAATTCCCCGCCCGTCACGTATTCCATTGCTATGTACAACTTGGTATCTGAACGCATCACTTCATGCATCTGTACGATGTGTCTATGTTGTAAACTTTTCATTGTTTGTATTTCACGACGAACTTGTTCTGTAAATTCCAATGCTCTGATGTGATCTTTGTCCATTACTTTAATAGCCACTCTTGCATTCGTCTTACTGTTCACTGCAATCTTCACCTTGGCGAATGATCCTTGACCTATTGTGCCATATAGCGTATAGTTGCCAATGCAATAGTCAGGTATTGCATTTTCAGGAGGTCCATACAAAACAGTTGAGTGTGGTGGTGGTGGTGGTGTTGTCGGTGACAGAGCCATGGTACTTCCATTGTTATTGGTACTATCACTTTCATGTTTGTCATCATTGGTATACGCGTGTCTTTGTTGATGTCGTTGCATAGCGGTTTGTTGAGATGGGAAGGGGGATGGGGAGATAAGACAAGAGAAACAAACGTCAAGAGAAAAAGTCAACCCGAAAAAACATAAAAAATGAACCTAAAAACTATAGGCTATAAAAATGAAAATGAAAATGAAAATGAAAATAAAACTAGAAATAAAAATAGAAATAAAAATAGAAATAAAAATAATTAGAAATAAAAATAGAAATAAAAAGTAACTATAAAAATATAGATTTTACAGTAAATTTTGCTCATCCCTTGTTTTTTTTTTAAAATCAAAAAACAATAATCCTCTGCAGTACATCAATCATTACAAACCCCAGCCACTCACTGTAATCAATGGTATGGCGCTTTTCGTCGCATCTCCCATGTCACAGTAAAAAGCTAAAAATTTTAATTTTTTACTTTTAAGCATTTAGTGTTCACTGGGTACTAATCAGCTGCCACTGTCAGCCATGTTCCAGTCCCGTACAATACAGTGCCAGTACAAATGTTTCAAATAACTTACATACATAATGTAAAAATGTCAACACTCCATAACGCGCGGCGACCAAAACATTTGGAAAACGTCTCCACTGCTTACATTTACTTAACATTACAGAGCAAGTCATCTCTTCCGAAAGCAAAACAACTTATTTTAGTTGACATTTTGTGAACTACCGTTCTTGCGTCTTGTGCCGAAACACACAACCATCAGAAACGACGTCACTTCTCCATCCCCTCGTGCCAATGACAACGCCGCCCACTACCAGAAATGCTGTACCGATACAACCACGGCTTGTGCCCGACAATCCATCACCAGTCACAAATCCATTACGGACAGTGATAGATTCATTTCCATTTCGAACACAATTAAGCACCATCAAAGCCAATGCAGTCACTACTACTGAAACAACCGAAACTGAGGGTGACCTTATCAATCGAGCCCCCGACAAGCAATGCCGAAACCGTGGAGGAGAATCGTGATGAGATCGAAAAATTTGGCACAACAACTATACCAAATACTATAGTGACTGCGAAGGTGTTACTGTCCTCTCGTTTTTCTTATTAATAATCACAAATTGAGGAACACTTTGAAAGTTCTTAAGGTCTTAAAAATGCCAAGAATAAAACTAAAGTATACATCGTTACTGTGAAAATGGTACATCGAAAATTGAATACATATAATATTCAGTAAAAATCTCAATCTCCTCCAGTATGAAGATGAGGAACTGAATGAGGCTCCGGATAATTTCGTAAACGAAGAGAAAAATGTGGACCTACCGTCGACGTCGTATTGAAAAATTGTAAAAGACATGAAAGTGGAAGAACAGAACGAACTGCCATAACTACATAATTTGACAGGAAGAGAAGCACCCACAGAGCGACTTAATATTAGAAAAAGCCCCCAATATACTGCGGATGATTATGTAGATTGGTGCAAGTGCGTACCGATTATAGAAGCGCAGTTACCCTGATGAAAGAAAAGAAGACTCACCAGTGCCAAAAATGACACAGAAATAGAAGAAAATTTCTAGGATCTGTCTGCCTTCTTTACTATTTAATGAAGAAAGTTTCAAACCTTCCGTGGCGGAAATTCTTTGGGAAGGTGTGAAAATAGGTATCATAAATTCAGTGAACCAAGAAGTACGGCTATGTGAACGTGATGGTCTCATTTTTAAAAAGAAATTTGGAGAATTATGTTCCAAGTATGGAACATCACCTCAAAGGTATAAAAAATGAACGAGGCGACTCTGGTGATTTCATCAGCTTTAAAAATAGATCTTTCATCATGTATGAACACTGTTTTTAGGAAGTGTATCCACTTATCAAAAAATGTGCACACGTTTATCACTTATGTCGTCCCAATGCAGTACGAGGAGGGTATCATAGACGGTACGAAAGATGGTTGCCACAGAAGTAGGAAAAATATGAGAAGTAATCGTGAATCAATGATTCGGGCATTGAGGGGATTGACGATGTTCTCAAGGCCAAAAATGCCGAAGATGATCTTAAAAAGAAAGTGACGGGCAGTGACCGTGCAAAACATCTTACTGTTGGTGTGATGGACCAATATACGAAATCTCTGTTATAAAAAATACAAGGAACGAGGGATATAATGGACGGTGAAAGTAGTCAAGAAGATCAAACCTCATTTAAAACAGATGCAGATATCCTTTTCGAAAAATTTCGAGAATGTACTTCATGTTCGAGCCAATAATTGTATTCAGTCTCGGTCTCATGAAAATCATGCCTGAAATTATCCCCTAATTTACTCTTCCGGTTTTCAGTGGCTCTGTTCTGTTAGTATCTTATTAAATTTTTATATCTGTTAAATTCAGTTTGAAGAAACACATTATGCACTCCTTGTACATCGTTATCCTGATGTACCGATATGTATTCAAATTCGTTGATTTCCGGATTTTTGATAATAAAGTTGTGCCATTTACACGTAACTCCAATTACAATCCTAGTAGTTTTTAGTGTCGTACCAATGTGGCGTCAGAATATTCCGAAGTGCCTCAAAAGCATTCCGAAAACTTGTTCTACCGAAACTCCGCAGCTGAAATGATAAAAAGTGAACAAATATTTATCGAGCGCTAAATTACTGCCAGAGTACAGTGTTACAACATTCAAATTGTTTTGATACGAATCATAAGCCACATAGACTGCCCATCGTGGAAGGTTTCCGCTCAAAATCAGTCTATGTAGTGTAGACACCTGAACTTCAGGTGCATTTGAAATGCAGTGGAGCCATTTGTCCCTTTTGCACATGTTGTCGATACTGAGACAAATTTGTAGTTGGAAGTAACGTCGGCTTGTATCAGAATCGTGAAAAAGTTTTTCTGTTTCGATACTTTCTCGGACCAGAAGCTTCTTAAAATGATGGTTCCTGAATGGCCCCAGAAATGCCATCCGGTGCTGCTATAGTTCCTATAATCAGTGACCTTTTTTTTTGAAAAAGGACGAAGTGATTCTCCCCGACAATCCATTTTAATTTTGGGAACTTTTATATTGTTCATTGTAGTGAAATGCACTCCACAGAGAGGAGGGGAGTTCGTGACCCTTCGTTCCGAGTAACTCGTGTGATGCTTGCCCTCCACCAAAAAGGGAAGGAGGGAGAGATTGTAATGTAGTAGGTGGCGGTACATGGGTGAGACTGTGGAGACAGTCATCCGTAGGTCTGAGTGCGACTCCGAAAGGAGGCAAGGGATTGGGATATACGATGGTCTATGGAACTCTTGCCAGTCGGTTAAGTTTCTTGCTGGCAAGGCGAGGGGAACCGTCAGTAGAACAGTTGCGATCAAGCGGTGTCGAACCGCGATGTATCTTGTAATGCAAGGCTGGACGACTCGCACGCGCGAGGAGGTTAACTTACAGTAGCAGAAAGAGCTTCACATTGGGTGACGAATGAATTTCGGGGGCGATTGAAGTCTCGAAGGTGCTTGTCCTTATTAAAAAGGAAGAAATAAACACGAAAAAAAACTCTTAAGAAGACTCCATCTGCTACCAAACGGCGGGAGGGGGAGCGTACTGTACAAGGTAGTGGAGTGTTAGCTACCGATACTGTATTGGGCAACAATGTCCGAAATACAAGTGGCGATTGTGAAAGGCCACCCTAAAATGTGATCCTACACAAAAGAAAAAATGTGACAAAAGTCACTAAAAATACACGTGTCAAGAACGAATTGTACCACAATTGGCAGAAGAGACAATCATCACAATTGAGTTAAAAAACGAATACGTGTATACTCGTATTGCACAACATTTATTGTTACATCTAGAGCATTCACCACTTCGTGAATACATCGTTAACCGACAGGACGCCAATTTCGTACGGCCAAGAGACGTTCAAATAGTTGACACCAACAAGCATCCAAATAGTGGAACAAAGCACCATTTTTACGGGAATTGAACGTATTTTTGAGCGTCATCTGCCCTGCTTTCTACAGAAACATTACAATATTAAAGCACACAAAATTCCCATTTGCTTCTTCAAAATTGGATACAACCTTCGAAAATTTATATCACGTAGTTGTTCGCAATGTTGCTCACAATTAAACATGTCCCGCCAATACACTGGGCTGTTACGTACGATGTTGGTCTGTAGGTGATCCCAATACCTACAGAACTGCTGCACTAAAATAATTCACTTGCTTTCATCTTGTGGTTCGTCGTATAGAGCATATTTTGAATCAACGGTGAACGTCGCAGTATATTGTAGATTATTTCGGACGTTTAATTTCCCTCTTATAATGTTCTCAAAAAGGCGTCTTTCTTCTCAAACCAGTTCAGTGAACTGCTACGTTGAAAAACCAGAACTGTGACGCCGAATATAACAATATACACTCATCGGCAAACGTAATGTACAGTACTTTTAGTTTTTCGTTTCCGAATTTTAATTGAATATTAAATCAACGAATTTCAACGAACTCGAAATTGATACAGAACCAATTTGCCGAAGTTGATTTCGAGATATGCACTTTTTCCGTCGGTTTTACAAATCACAATGTTTCCGAAAAAATCGGAAACTAAATTGGTATAAAAAGGCCCTGAGGTAAGGAGAAGAAAAATATTAATGATTATTTCGTGAGGGAAATAACGATACGTTATTTGTAGACGACAGGGAGTTGTAACAGCATGTCAGTGGCGGGAAACACCTTCGAAAGTGGATATGATAATCTATTAAAAACGACATTACAGTGGAAATGAGTATTAGTACAAATCATACATGTATGATTTGTACTAACTGCAGTTATGCCTCCAAGTTTTGACTGTTCTGAATTGTACGAGTTCTTACCGTATTAGACATTTTACGTGCGTTATGACAAGATCGATGATAGAAAGACAATCGAGATTTTATTTCCTTCGTCGACCAATTTATTTAATACTATTGAAGTGGGAAGTGAATGAACGTGTAACGTTTCATATCAGAGTGTATATGGTACGTCTAGTAAGTGTATGAGAGAAAGTATCATAAAAAGAATAAATAAATAATAATAAGAAAATGAATCCATATGTGCTCAAGCAGAAATCAAAGGAGAGAAAGTCTCACACTCCCCCGTGCTTGAGGAAGTGAAATCAGTTACTGGTGAAGTAAGTGAAGATTATTTGACAGCGGTTATGAAGAATTTGGGTTATTGAAGGAGGAGGGGTTTGGTCAATAAGTCAGGTAAGGGTTTTGTTGCTGGAACTCGTTTGTTATATAGATTGATTTAGGATGATGATGAAGGTGGATGATGTTTGATGTAAATAAGTTTTAGGCGTCTTCTTTTTCCAGTGCGACCGGGAATATCAATGATACTATGATTATCCACAAAAAGCGGTGGATTGTAATGAGGAGGAGTTGATTTAGTTAATGAGACTTCTAATCAATAGGGTGTCCTGTAGCGCTTGGCTCGCTGCAACATATTCAGCTTCGTAAGTGCTAAGCGCTACAGTTCCCTGTTTAAGAGATGTCCAATAAACTGGAGTACAGAAATATGTCATGATAGGCACTGATGTTGAGTGTCGATCAGACGATTTAGTATAGGCTGAATTAGAGTAGGAAATAAGGAGAGAAGAAGAAGATACATTAACTGTTATTCCTGATTTTTGAGTGCGTTGAAGATAACAGATCAAAGGCTGTGGACATGACAAAATGGTTGGGTTTTTTTGGGTTTATTATGAAGAAGGCTCGCCTCCCACTTCAAAATGCAAATGAAATATCTACAGAGTGTCGTCGCCGATATAAATATGTCACCTAGAGTAATCGTAAACAGATCTTTTTATTTTTGGTTAAGTGGTTCATGGCAACATTAATTATCAAAGAAAAGTTTGAGGGGGAGAGCAGTTGCACGTGGATTGAAGTCTTGCTATTTTATTTTGAGAGCAATTTTCTGTATAAGTTTTGGATGCGATAATATTATGTCACCATTATCGGCGTAGTCTACGGACCAATCTAGAAAAGATGTAGAATAACAGGGATTTTTTACAGTAGATTTATTTTGTAAATTTTGAAAGAACTATTCTATATTATCGACAGTAGGTACAGTTAAAAGGAAATATTCAGTCTTGACGGAAATCATGAAAATGCCATGTTTCAAAATTTTGTAGTATATGTAGGGGTCAGCTTCGGAATGTAGATAATCGTCGGAAATGAGATAGGTGTGCAGTGAAGTTAAATAAGTAATTTTTGCTGGATTAGAGCAGTAACGGTTCATCATAAGCATTACATATTCGCAATTAGGAAATGAATAGGAGCAATCAGACAATGGAATATGTTTCAGATAAACTACATGTTTGGGGTCATAAAATTCATGTCTAACTTAAATGATATGGCGAAGTGACAGATCGGATACAGTGGAGTCTTGAATGAGCAAACAAGAATAGCGATGAAATCTCTTCTGCAGCATATGAACTAATATTATGAGGATCGCAATGAATTTTTAATGTCATCATATCGCTACAAATTCCACATGGTGTTTTGCGTGTGGTGATGGAACCATAGCAGGAATATTTTTATTTATACGTCATTGTGAGACATATTGGCTTCAGCTCTTCTATGTTTGGCGGAGTGAAATAAGGAGAAAGCCATTGGAATGCTTAATTGCGATTCAGATGTGTTTCCGCATCATGGGCTTCATACCATAGATCTATTCATGCCCACACAAATTCATGCCCTGATGCACATGAAGTGCATCACGGTTGACATGAATTTGGTTTACAATTATGTGGGGAAGAGTGCCTGTAATAATGTGTACAGGGATTAGATAAACGTGAATGAATTGAATGTGACCCAGAAACATGAGCTGGGTCGATGTAAGGATGATAGGGGATGAAGTAAATATCAGGACACCATCATGGTGTCCTGATATTGACTTCATCCACATGATGTGGCGCGATTATTGTCGAGTAGTAATATTGCGTGTTGAGATTAATTGTTGGCGTAAAGGAAGTGGACCGGCCGAGAGAGACGAGTTAGATTTCGTTTTGAAATCCTTGAATCAACCTCCGTGCCGACTCGGTACCAAGCACTAGGATTGCACCGAAAGGAGAAATAGTGTAGGGAAGGGTTTTTTAAGTTTCCAAATGAAAATTGGAGGGTTTTAGTTTTCGAATGTGGAATATGGTTGTAATGAAACGGGGCATCTAAGATTGAAAAATCCCATATTTTTTGGGAAGTCTACTGTGTGATAATTAGGATCACGCAGCGTTGAGTAGTTTATGATTAGATCACGAAAATAGTTATCACATTTTACTGAACAGATTTGTATTTCATAATCAAGATGATGAAATTCGTTTTGATTGAGTAAATAATGAATCACCAAATCATTTCTGCAGAGACCTATGATTTGTGTAGTTGACAGATCATTATCACGAAAGACTCTATATTTATTAAAGCGAAATGAAATTTGTAATTTGATTAAAATTTCAGTACTTCGCTCGTCCGAAAAGCTGTTTTTTACGATCTTTTATTATTTTTTTTCGTTTTAAACTTTTTTAAAAGTTTAAAACAAATTAACTAAATTTATTTCAAAAATAAGGATTGTACTGTTCCACATTTTTTGAGATAATTTTATTGAAGTTTTCAATTCAAAACAGAATTAAAGCAATTTATTCTTGAGTCTCCAGTGGTGTCGGTGGATTAGTCTGCCTATGAATTGAATTTGTCCGACGTATTGTAGTAGTCTGGTGGGTTGGACCAGTATGTCGAGTTGGAGTAGTCCTTGGAGTAGTCCGACTACTATCAAATTGATTTCGTCTAAACTGATGGTTGATTCCAATTCTGCGGTGCTCTCTGTAGCGCTCTAGAACACGACAGCGTTTATAAATCTGATCATTCGCAATGTGCGCCATCCAATTTTTTACCCTAATAAAGTACTCCCCATCCTCAGACCGTAGTGGGTGATTTGTGATGTGGTAATTTGTAAATGCCATACCAATTTTAAAAATATCATCATACAAGTTTTTTGCCCACCTCCATTTGCTCGATAATATAGTACACAGAGTACACATCCGTCTAAAATAATTCTCCACTCATTGTTGTCGCTAAGGGACAACGGTAAAAGACAGAGAAAGTAAAGGCTTTAGTTCATACCCTTTTCTAAGACCTCCTTTTCCGTCACTCGTGATTTTTGCCAATGTTCTTAATGGGCTTGAAAATTATTTCCCGCTTGGTTATCCAATGTCTCCAATTGGTACTGCCAGTTTAGCTCCAATTAAATTGTTTTTGCGCCTCAAAACCCATCCTTATATTTTCAGAGTTTTCTCTGTACCTCCAAAGTTTCCCACTCCTATTGTCCTTCTCTTCCACTCTTCCACGATCGAAATTTTCAGTCAAAATTCAACAGTTGAAGTTCTGTTAATCTGGAAAGAATTATTTTGTTTTTGCGTAATCGAAATTAATCACGTCCATTTGCATACCATACTGAGTAAAGCGGGAGATCTGTTGGTGTATATAGCAACGGCTATAGACTTGCAACAACGTTTTTATTGACCGTCTTTTTAGTCGTTTGCCGATTATTCTGGGTTCATTTGATGCCGATAGTTCAATAAGTAAGGAATAACGAGATGAGGAAGATAGCACATAAAGTGATACAGTTAAGAGAATAATGGTTCTTCTGAATTGGGTTGAGAAACAAGACCAGGAAATGAAGGAAATTCAGAAAATTGGTAATCTAATGAGATAACGGAACGGAGGAGGAGGAGGCAGTAGAAGTATCAGGGTTGAAGAAGGCAATAGAATCTAGGAGATATATGAATCTTTCATGTTTGGACGGTTAACTTTTCTAAATCCAATATTCTGTGAAGAATAGTTCGCCTGTAGCGTGAAAAGCGTTGTTTTCAGAAGTATTCTAAAGCATAGGGTTGGTAATGTACTCCCGGCGGTTTCTCTACTTCTTCTAATCAACATATATAAATTCAGTTTTTCGTCTAGGAAAGACATGGTAAATATCAGGACGGTGATACCAGAGGCTTGTAAGTTCAAACAAGCAATTACATCACTTGTGTACAAAACGCACAAGAAAAATGATTGGGTTATTAAATGAATATTGTGGTGGGAGTACAGGCAATTCTGGTGATAATATTCCATTGCTATTTAAACGTAAGAGAATCGATAGAGGAATAAGAGTCGAAGAGTAATTATTTGGGGAGGAACAGCTTAGTAAACTATTTGGACATATGAAAAGAACTTGTAACTCAACTGCTGTTAAAGGTTACAAGCGGCCGGTAGGATATTTCGACTGGGAAAGTAGAACTTCTACACTTTAATAGACGGTGAAATATGATGGTGACTTTGTGTACAGTTGAATACATGGGTAGTCCACGCAAATGTTCAACAAGACTAGAAGAACTGAGCCATTTTTATTGTATAAAAAGTAATGTATGTATAATGTATGCCTTCCTCTCATGGCGCATGTATAATATCGGAAAAATAACTTTAATCAAAAAGGTGTGCACGTGAGTTGTCTGTACCGTTTAAATTGGTTGATATCCCAACTACAAATTGTGATTTTAATGATGTATCCGCTGACAAACAGAACTTGAAAATGTATGAAGAATTTGTTAAGGGAAAGAATTGAAATTCAATATTCGCGGAAAACGATGTTGCTGTTAATTTGAGGTGGATTGAATCTGGCCATAGATAAAAGATGGGTATGGAGGAGAACAGGTGGAACATTCTCCTTATTTTGATTTATACGGCCTTTAAATATCTTCGTGGTGTTAGTGGCTTTGATCGGAAAGCAGGTATTACCGAATGTCTGAAGTACAACAAGTAATCCAATGTGTCCAGTTATCGATTGAATTTATCGTTACGAGAAATCTTTTCGAACCCTCCAGATGTTTCAGTCAGTATTACCTACTAAAGACCGATGCCTAGTTACCCACAATGACTTGGAGTGTGGATGAAAACAAAGTGCTATCAGATAGTTCTGATGCATTGATCCGAACAGGCAAAAGAAAGACGGGCCATGTACTTTGTTTGTAAGTAGAGTGAAGGAAATATATATGTATATTGTCATGTAGTGGAAGAATAATAAGACTCAAAAAGTGGTAATCGAATTATGATCGAAAGTCGTGCAGTAGCGGTTTTGGATGATGATATGCTGTTCAGCGATGATGAAAGAGATGATGGAAGCGATCATTATGGAGGTAGTTTTCACCGAGGCCGACGATCAAGGGATAACGAAGAAGGCGTGGCACCCAATATCGCAAGCAATTAAACTAAAAGTAAACGTGTGGTGTAATATAAGATGAATGCTCCGAGGATGTGAACATTGCAACAGGATATGGCATACCGTAGTAATGAAATGGAATACGTGACGGAGACGGCATATCCATATAGTGTTCGACACAGGGACGATCCCTGTAGCGCTTGGAGTTAGTTGACATATTCAGCTTCACAATTCCTAAGAACTACAGTGGGTTGTTTGCGAGATACTAAGTAGATAGCCGTGCCAAATGATGTTATGATATATGATGAGGTGGAGCGGATATCAACCGATTCTGCTTAGTCGGAGAGTCACAAAACTAAGGGGAGAAGAGGAGGCATTGAAATTGATACCAATGATTTAAGAAACTTGAAAACTAGCGTAAGAGATGCAGAAAGAGAGAGTATTGAGACCCAATCGAGTTTGCTCTACTTTATTAATTAGTCGGCTACCTGTGCTATTATTTCTCTTGACTTCTTAATCCGCCTTCCCCACAATGCCCGCTTTATTGATGAAAATATGAGCTTTTTCTCTATTTAGTATCCTGCGTTTGTTTCACTTACCTGTAATGTCCCCTTTCTATTGGCTCTCGCCAGGTCAATCTTCCCCTAACGTCCAGTGAGAACGCGATACGGGAATGTGTGGATTGCGTGCTCCTAAGTAGCACTATCACCCAACCCTGGATTCGTGATCGGATTGATCATCGTCGTGGAGTACACTGACTGATAATGATGTGCATCTCGTCTAGCTTTTCAGATAGCGGTACGTGTTGAAATTAATGTCGAGGTGTTACTTGCCTATTGAAAAAGGTATGGGTTTGGTTGTTAATTGTAATTCGGTATCGAAGTTTACTTTCTTCCCCGTTGGGTCCGGTATTAATACTCATTTTGACTCAGAATCGATTCTATGATAGTGACCCGTGAATTGCATTGCATCTACTGTTAGTATAATATAGCAAAGGAATTTGTTTCAAGTTACTGACACAATGTAAAGTAAGTAGATAAAGTCTACTGTACTGTACATGAGGTAATGTCGTCTGATTTGTCACGCTGTCCAGTGCTGTATTATCAACGATCGCTTTTGATTGCAGTCCTTTTTCTTACCCTGTTATCGTTCCCTTCTAACCTTCCTGTTTTGACACGAAAATCGTAAAACGAATTACCATTCCAGCGAATGCGGTTTGTGTGTCAAAGAAGCCGATGAACCTATCGCGTCATCGTCCAACTTGTTCGTGTGAACCAACAACAAAAGAGGATTAGAGTTGGTAAGTATTGATTTTGTAAGACCATACACTGGATTTGCGGCACCGGTGACCCAATTGAGGCGTGAGAGTTCGCCTTTTGTGAAACTTTCGCATAAGACAAAAACGTTAATTTGAATTCGTTTCTCTGTCATCCCACTGTCTTTTGCGATAATGACGAATAGAGTTTTGAAATCCACGTATGATGCAATTGTCAACTATTTTCTTAAGGTGTCGGTGGCCATGTCGTGTAAGATGTACGCGTGATTGAAAGCAAGAAAGAGGGCGTGTACTTCGGTGGAGAGGACTGGGACGAGTAAAGAGTTTTCAGCGATTGCTCGCATAATGTACGTTTTTCGCTGTAACTTTTCAATCTACCAATAATACCACATAACCAAGTTGGTCCCGATAGTCTCTTGCGTTACCCAAAGCGGCGTCGCTTATTACTACCATCTTAACCGTGTTCATATACAATGTGAAGAGATTAAGTCCCATGTCCGCCGTGTCTTATATCCTTGCGACTGATTTTGAATACTGTATCATTTCCTGTTTTGTAGTGGGTTCTGTTCAGGGTGCTACTAGTTGTATTGCAGCGCAAAATTCAGGGCGTATGAAGATCCCAATATATTGACCATGTGCTCGAGAACTGGTAAATTATGCTTGAGTTGTTGGGTTGGACGAGACGTTGGATCTTTTCCTTCTGTGTGATACGGATATGGTTGGAGGATGTATATGATATTGGGAGACCATTAAAGTTGAAGGTTTGTTCATTAAACATTGTTCGCGGTTTTGATATGAATTTGGATGACGCTTATTCTTCGTCCATCAGAAACTGTTTAGTACCAAGGGAAAGAGAATCATCAAATTGAAGCTCTACTGTACCGTCCAATTTATTGTTTACTATACGAACTAACAGACACATGTCTACCTTTACTCTTGATATTCCTAAAGTGGTGAGGTGATGTTCCAAATAAGTGAGATACCAATGTAGGCCTCATTATGGTATGCCATATAAATGTTTTATCACCCGAAGTACCATACCTGAAGGGAGACGAAGTTCTATTGGTGCTTCAATGAAGACAGTTCTTACCAAAATTGATGTGCTTTGCAGATATGATTGTGAAATATTACTGGTGAATACGTGCATATGGGAAATGGTGGAGCAAGAACAAGAAGGAGTCTTTGAATAAAGCGGTTGAAAGTTGGTAGTTTTGTGGCAATATTTGTAGCTACATGATGCTGGAAGTTTTGAGAAACTAGTCTGCTTTTATTGCGCATGCCAGTTCCAGATCGCTTTAATTCATCTATAAATATGGATTCAAAGATACGAGTACGAGCTGGGACATCTGATATTGGTACTGGGAAGAATGTTCCATTGTCTACAACCAATTCTTTTAGCTCTGATTGCCATGCATTTTTAAAGTTACTTCCTGTTAGTGCAAGTTTTACCATAAGTTCTGGTTGGTGGTGGTCGTCATCGGCATCTTTTAAATGGGATTTCACATAGGATTTGACGCAGTTTTACCTGAAGAGTCGTCTTTCTCGTGTCGTTTGGTCACCGTTGTCTCTCCATCTATGATTATCGAGCGATGTGGTACTTCCCACGTTTTGCTGCGGTGCCCCATACACAAACAAGTGATCCTGCTGGTAGTCTTCTTGATACTTCTGATCCTGCAATTACTTTTGGACTTACTCCATGGGTTAAATTCCAGCTTTCTTGTCGCCTGATCTTTAACTACTTCATCCATCGCTTTATAAATGGCTTCAGACCGTTGAAGTTGGGTTTCAGCCGGAGTGATGCATGCGGAGCGCTGGATGGCGCCGTATACCAATAACATTGGTCACATTATCTCGGGCCCTGTCACGCCATTAGATGCGAAACTGGCCATCAGGAGGAAATAGTCGTTGGATACTCTTTTGTCAAGATTATTACGTATAGATAGATATGCTCTTCTTAGTGGAGCGTGGTATCTTTCCACGATGGCGATTGAGACTGGGTTCTCAATTGGCGCGTCATGTAATTTTTCACCCTCATTTCTCGTGGCGGCTTTGAACTCTGTCGATGTTAAATTGGATCCTTGGTCTATGGCCAAGAGGTAAGGTGGTCTGCAGTATAATAGTGACGACATTCGGCGTTTGGTCTTCCATATATCCGATGAGGATTGATTTCGTAAGGATATAGCCTGCCGTAAATTGAGTGCCAGAGTCCACCATGTGAAATATAGGCTTTCTTCTGATCCAAATGGTGTAAACTTGGACTTCATGGTTGAATAGAAGATCCGAAGTTCCAATGGTTAATTTAAATCTTCGCGGCGATGAGCTGCGGGTTGCACATGTATTAAAATCATCTTATATCATCTGAATGGCGTTCTTGGTGAATTTATCTGCTGCTGTTTCATTTGCTCTTTTGAGCAAGTTTCTTGTGACCCTCACCGGTTGATGTCCAAATGTTGAATGTATCTTCTTCAACTCCTCAAAGGTATAAAATACATATTGCTGATCTGTCATCTGCCATTTATGTACTAGGAAGTAATTTATGAAATATAATGGATGTGTTATACCTTGGAATTATATGTATTTTTCTTGGATGCTAATGTACACACCATTAACGCCCATGTTTTTCATGCTCAGTAATGACGGAACTTTATCATCTAGGATGATGCAATCTACGTATATGATTATACCTAGGTTGAGAAATGGGATTTGTATGCGAGCCTCCCCACGGCTTTACCTATACTACCTATTCCTTTAACATGTTTCCCTATTATAGGTTTCAATTTTTTCTTTAATTTTTATTTAATACAATAAGCGTCATATCATTGTGATATGGACATAAAAAAGCTTCTATTAGCAGTCATATCTAACCTAATTTCTTCGAAACCATCTCTGTGTGGTGTCATGTTTTGGTCTACGATATATGAGTGGGATTCGCCAGATGTGAAGATTATTGGTGTAATTATTACTGGTTTGGTGTCATGAATTTTGGGTGTACGTTCTGATAAATTGTTGCTCCTTGGAAGAATTTCGTAGGTGGTAGTCAAATAGCCGTGTAGGAATGATCACTTGGATATGTCTGCTTCGATTTCATATCCTTGTTCTATTGTTAAAAACGCGTAATAAGGATCATCACTTTCGTCATTTACCCACTGTACCTCTTCTTAGTCTTCTTTATCATTCTCTGACGACAACTCGGCATTGAATGTGGCGTCAAGATCCCCAATGGTAATTAGGGCTTTCGGGTACTTTCTTTTGATTTACGGATTGCAGTAGATACTTCATCTCGGGATGTTTATGATTTGCTCTATGGTTTTTCCCGCATACAAAGAAATCATTCACACTTCTCATCCATGAGGATCGCAACTGCTTTCGAATATTGTGCTTCCCATTTCCTTGATATTTTTGGAATTATTTTACCTCTCTCTGCGTACTTCCACCAAATCTTCGGCCCAATGAATATATTTCTTCATCTACAGGGTCTTTAATTTATGCATTCATAGCCAGGCTTGTTGATTCAGCCGTTTCAGTTTTATTACCTAAGCGATTCGCTATTATTGTGTATGGCGTGGTGTGCTTTCTTTTTGCATGCGATATTTTAAGGCTGGTTGGATTTTTGGTAAGTCGACTGCAGTCAGAAGTTTATCTACTAAGTAACCATCTCCCTGATATTTACGGTCCAATTGTTTTTGGATGGTTACCAAATTCGCTATAAATGATCTGAATACTGCGACTTCAGAGCCGTGCGGCCTCTTGCTCATCTCTTCTGAGAGTCGGATCGTCTGCCACTGTGCCAATGTTCTGGCTCTTTGTTCAGCGGTATGTACCAGCGCCTCAGCATGTCAATTACTTAGTTGTATGAAGTACAGCTTACTCGGTGTTCATCGAAGTAATCGAGTGCGTCCCCTTTTACATGATGGAGATGGCTTTCATTTTTTTATGTTCTGGTATGTTGCACATTCTAGCCAAAATTCTAAATCCTCTAATACTATGCTCCAGATCATCTTCATATTCGCCTTCGTATTTATATTCTATTTCAAATGCTTTAACCAATCCGTTCAATCCCAGGTCATTTATATTCCTGTGATGGTATACCTCATATCTAAAAAAGATGTCTGACGTTATAGTTTCTGTTGGGATTGGTGTTAATGGTGGATTGTCATCCTTTTTATCCATATATGGGAATTTATTGGTCTCATCGTCATCATCTATTGATGATCCGTCGTCGTCATCTGGGTTTCCGGAAGGATTTATTTCTTTTTGTTAGTAAAATTAGGCTTCTTCCTCTTTCCCATCCTTACCATCTTGCCTTGGTTTGTACCATCATGTCATCCTAAGGCCATTATTGTGAGTACTACTTAGGTTTCCTCTCTTATCTCTGTTCTGGGTCTGGTCCGATCTTTCCTGCTGACCTTCATCTCCGGTAGAGGCGCATATCCTGTCTGTTATATTTGGATATAATGTGATTCTCTATATAATAAATCTATTAATTCGGCCATTCTGGTTTCCCTTCCGCTTTGATCAACGTGATCATTTCTCAATAATTGGAAGTCAGACAATAGAGTCATCATTGGTCTGGTCCAGGCCTTGATCGCGGTTGGGAGAAATGATGATCGGAAGTCTAGTCAGATCCTTCCCCGCCTCATTGATGTATTTTAATATACTTGGAACATTTATGTTGTGTATTTAAGTAAATAGTTCGCATATGTATCATATTGTTTGTCATTTGCAGATTTTGGTGGTTCTGGGCCATCTGTCTTTATGTCAAACTTTCTTCTTAATTCTTGTATATGATTTCCATTGTCTTCTTCACCCTTGTCTTTATCTTGTAATGTTGGTTGGAGATTGTATCCTATTTTCATTTTCTTCTGAGTGGGTGGTTTCCTCCCGGTATCCGATGAACTTGCTGCTGTGATTATGCTTATTGGTGGCTCCAATTATTTAGGGATTTGTGAATTACGGGCGGGCCTTGTTCGGTTAGATATATCCGTTATTTATGGAGCGGGTAGTCCTGTTTGCCATGTAGATTGGCGTCTCGTGTTTTCAGTGTCAAAATTAGTGGCGCCACTCCTTCCTGGGCCTGTCATATTTTTTCACCTTCGAACAGTTATAACTGTTGAATCCTACTGTAGTTTGTTCTCCTTTTCTTATTACTCGGATCCCTGTGCTATTATTTTTCTTGGCTGCTTAATCCGCCTTCCCCACAATGCCCCCGTTTCTTGATGAAAGTTAGGGCTTTTTATATATTTAGCATCCTGCGTTTGTGCCACTTACCTGTAACGTCCCTTTTCTATTGGATATCGCCTGGTCAATCCTCCCCTAACGTCCAATGAGAACGCGATTAGGGAATGTATGGATTGCATGCTCCTAGGTAGCACTATCACCCGACCCTGGATTCTCGGTCGGAACGATTACCGTCGCGGAGTACGCTAGTTCAGTCACCAGTCTGATAAAGATGTGCATCGCGCCCAGATTTTCAGCGGTACGTGTTGACATTAATGTCGGGTGTTACTTGTCTATTGAAAAAGGTACGGGTTTGGTTGTTGATTTTAATTCGGTATCGAAGTTCACTTTTTACTTTCCTCACCGTCGGGACCGGTATTAATACTCATTTCGACTCAGAATCGATTCTATGATAGTGACCCGTGAATTGCATTGCATCTACAGTTAGTAGAATATAGCAAAGGAACTTGTTTCAAGTTACTGACACAGTGTAAAGTAAGTAGGTAAAGTCTACGGTACTGTACATGAGGTATATAGTCTCATTTGTCACGCTGTCCAGTGCTGTATTATCCATGGTCGTTTTTTGTTTCCATCCCTTCTCTTACCCTGTTATCCTTCCCTTCTAACCTTCCCGTTTTGACAAGAAAATCGTAAAACGAATCAACAGGGAGACGTGTGTCTTGTTTATGATTTTGAGGAAACGAGAGAGACAGTCGGTTGAAAACTCAATGGCATAAAGTGTACCATCATTAAGGTACCGTACATAGCCAAAGGATAACATAGAGAGATATTTGTATTTGAACGGAGACATTAATTCCCGGTGTTATCGTCAAAAAGGGGTTTGTGAGATAAGGGCGTGGAGCGATGGTTGCAGTCTTGTAGGTTGAGAGCTGTAGGTTGAGAACAATACGTTTTATAGTATTGGGATCCGACAAAGTAACGTCTCCATTAGAAGAATAGTCGATTGTCCAATCAAAGGAACCAGCCGGATGGACTAAATATTTAACGGTAGAGGTTTTGGTGAGATGTTTGAAGAAACTGCTAATGTCGTCAGTAGTAGGAGCAGTGGCAATAAAATCTTCAATGGTTACAGAAATGACAATGAGACCATGTTTGGTTTTATGTATTAACTGAAAGCGTCTGCTTCATATTGTGTATACTTATCAGAAAGTATATGGGCATGTAGAGCTGTGAGTTAAATATCGCATGCAGGTTTTGATCCGTATAAATTCATTCTTAGATCCATATGGAAAATAACGGAAACGCATAAGTTTCGTCCGCACGAGCCATCTGACCCATATTTGCTATGTGGTTTGGATCGAATTTCTCATGAGTAAAGGCAGCGGAGATGTAAAATTGCGGGTGGGTTAGCGATGGTAACGGTTATGAGCAAACAAAAGGAGACAGGACGTTCTGGCGGCATTGTCGTTGATATGATGGAGATTGTAATGTATATTAGGATTTATCAAGTCACTGCGTATTGAACAAGGAGATTTACGCGATAAATGGAACCAATATTTTATCGTTTGTATGTATACGTAATCGATAAATGGATGGATTTTTAATTTTTTTGATTTAAGGGGAGGGAATCGGATTTGAGGCTTTGGATGAATTTGTTGGAATTGAGTTGTTGATCTCATTTCCATACGCTTTCTTCAATAAAGTGGCATGAGCATATGATCTATGTTGATGGATATTTCGGGGGAGTGTCGGAAAAATTGTTATTGGGACAGGATGAATACGGTAAGTTTTGAAATCGGACCCAGCGATGTGAGCAGTATCAAAGTTGGGATGGTATGTATTGATTTAAAACGTACGGCAGACCGATATATGAGAATTGTTAAGTTATAGAATAGTAAATAATATTGCGTTATTATGGTGTCGAAAAGGGGCCTGTAGAGAGCGAGGAGCAAAGTTTCGTTTTGAATACTTGAATCGGTAACTGTACTCAGTTTTCCAAATGGCATAAATAGTGTGTGGAGGGGAAAATCAGAGCGCAAATTGGAAACAGAGAATTTTTGATACTGGTTCGAGTGTAGATGAGTCGAACTCATCGAGGACTCCATTCATGCGATGATGATGACGGTTATAAAGATGACGATGATGGAAAAGATGATGATGATCATGAAATAATAATAAGAATAATAAATAACTTACTTGAGATGATGATAAAAGGGAAATGATGTCAGCTTACATGAGATGATTATGATGAAGAAGGCGATAAACATAGCCATGATAACAAAGAAGAAGGCGAACGTTTTACCGCGGAGAGACGAGAGAGAAACGCGAAAACAGCAAAAGGGGTATAAAGGATACAAACACGAAAACTGGTAATAGGCTCCACTTGTACATGAAAGTACAAGTCACAGTATTAACTTGACATTGTATACAGGACAAGACCCACGCCGAGTAGAAAGAAAGCCACAGTATTCAAGGGTTTCACAGTAATTTCATACAGTATATCTAGTCCATACCTGCATACAATTTGCATAGATGCAACATTCTAGATTATAACACGTGTAGTACAACACGTGTATTTTACTTCAGATTGAAAGAATTGATTAATTCGAACTCCGCCATTATATATGGACTACACCTGTCAAGTATCATTATCTATCCTATCATATATTAAGTTGGTATAAATACCAGATCTGAGTTAGGAAATAGCTAAATTAATAAAGCAACTAGATTTTATTTACAGACTTTACTCACAGTATCAACTCGATAACTCGAAAGAGAACTCATCAAGAAAGAGGGGAAACCTGAATCCAAAACCGCCAACTTCTGACATCAACGTGGCCAGACAGAGCAAGGGTGGCCTAACCTGGGTAGATTAGACACCGAGGGATTTGATTGTACTTCTACGTGGCAATCAAAATCCTAAAACTAATTTGGAAGTCTACATTGGTATAGGGAGGGTCTCGCTGTGTTCCTCAAGGGGCGATTGATCCTGCACGATAGATGGACTGTGTGGGGGTTATTGTGGTTTGCGATATTCCATTATTATGAAGAAAAGAGGTGATAATGTGAGAGCCATATACACATGCATTGTCCGACTGAAAGCGTGTTGCGTGTTATCCATGCAAACTTTGATTGTAATTAAGTGATTGTGATACGATTTTCGAAAGTTTGGAACATGAATAAGAATGGACTTAACGATGAATAAGACCAAAAATTTGCCTAGAAATGTTACTATGTGCAGATCGGCTTGTCCAGAGGGTGATGAATGTGGCCATTTTGTGAATTTACATGTAATGTCCCGTATCGGTACTACTTTTGGATTCCGGTAGATGCGGGTGCTGGGCGGCCTTCCCATTGTATCAGCCGGGAAAAGTGAGAATATTGTTTGTTAGAATAGGAATTCTAGTAAGATCTGGGAATAAAGCGTTTTGAATAATTTCACGATGGAGTAGGATAGTTGGATGGTTGAATGAAATATGTAATTCCATGGGAGGTTCAAGTTTTGTGTGGGATCGCATAGAAGAGGGAAAAGAAGAAAGTAGACGTTATTAATACAGATCAGTTATTTTTGGATTGTTGTTGTTTGTTGAAAGAGGACGAAGAATTATATTTTTGTTAAAATTACTTTTTGCAAAGATGACATTGTGAGTTTGTTGGGATGCGAAATAATTAGAAAAAAAAGTAGTCGGTGGAGGAAGCGGGTAGAGAGAATGAAATGTTTGAGCAGAGCTAGTTACGGATTTATTATTTCATATGGCTGCCAAAAGTAATAATTCATTTGAAGTGAATTTCTATCCTGCAATCGTTGTTGGAAATATAATATTCTGGAATTTTTGATTCGAGAATCAGTAAGATTTTTTATGATTTATAATGATGAAGTTACTGACTTGAGTCAAATCATGTACTGGAAGGATATCATGAACAACCTCAGGTGTCGTAATGGCCTGTGTGCAGATAACTCCCATCGATGTGTGTATACCCTGAAGACCGGAGTGAGTGGCGGAAGTAGGGGCACTAGTAATAGTGATGTGATTACGTGAAGTTGACATTGAGTATATTTAGGGGTAGGTATGTGCACAATGCGTTAGATGCGATCCACTGAAGAAATTACTTATCTGAAACTATATGCAATTCGGGACAAATGACGAGTGGTGCAGTGAGTTACCTGCCTGTCTTTACTGAGTGGTTGCTCACAGAAACTATTTGCAGTAGAATGTAGAACAGGAGGTTAGAGAAAAAAAGGAAAAGAATAGAATTTAGGACTCATTCTTCTCTAGAGAATGAATTGACGAATTAAATTACGCGACAATTCTAATGGGAATTGTTCATGCGAGGTCAATGTAAATATGACACCACATGCACAATTCAATAGAAAGAAAAGGATTACAGTCCGCTGTCAAGTATTCGGAATTGTTCGAGTACAACAGTGCCCGGGAGCGGACTATAATCCGAGAGAAGGTCTGGATTTTCGGACTACTCCGATTTTGCGTTTCTTTTGAAAGAAGGCACGAACCTTACCGGGAACATATTTATTCAAGATGGCGACGGGTTACCAAGAGTCTCCAGAATCAGTGAGCACTTTATAAGATACCAGTATTTCGTAACGTCCCATCACGTGTCGAATATATTTGAGAGTTTCTACAGAGTACCAGATTCGATCTTTGAAATGCGCAATTTCCTTCATCTGCACAGTAGTACCTACGGAGGAATCCGTATATGGCTTGATTCGACACACATGCACAGTGCTCAACTTTTCAGTTAGCGGGTGTTCAAGTTCCACCGTTAAATCAGACAGGATGCGAAGTACGTGACGAGGCTAGATCCAATTGGTAGATACTTTCGTGCGAGGGTCAGTTGTGTGTGCAACAACAGCGTAGTCACCGACACATGGATTGTAAGAACGCAAATGTGTCTTGGAATTATTTCTGTCGATTGCCTTCTTTCGGGTGTGAGAAAGCGTCGAAGAAACAGCTGTGTGCATTGAATCAAGCGTAGAGAACATTGAGTCGACGTTAAGATTATGAATGAATCGAGTTTGATCCATGGACTATACGCTCTGTTTAACCCAAGAAGAGAGAGAAACCGATAGCGGGTTTCCGGAATCTATTCCGGTATGAACTGTGATTGGAGCACGGCCTTCGAAACGCCGGGAAGGAGAATTGTTGATTATGCTCTAAATTGCCGGTACAGCAGTAGGCCATTCAACCCAAGCAATGTGCATCTCTGAGGTTAGAGAACGCGAAAATCTATGAAATTGTTTACAAACGAACTCGACAGTTCCGTTAGATCAGGGCGCAAAAACCGTGGAAAACGATGCTTTGTTGCTGGTGACGTGGCCAGTAGGTGTATGAAGCGGTTGCAAAAATTCGGCCCTGGATCAGAGAACCACTGTAGGACGGGGGAATGTGGTGAAATATTTGATGAGGACCTCTGCAGTTGTCTCTGAATCTGCTCGACGGCACGGTCGAAGGAATACGTACCCTAAAAATTGTCCTTGAGAATGAGTTTATACTCATGAGTAGTTCGGAACTCTCCGATGTGAAGGAAATCGAAGTGAAGGAGCTCGCTGACATACTCTGCATGTATCTGCTGTCCTTGAGGTCTAGGAACTTTCGGTTCTTCAGAACACAGAAGGCAGACCAGGGAGCCCTGAACAAAAGCAGAAACATATTCTTCCATTGTAGGCCAGTGAACTTTCTTCTTGACTATCGCCTTTGTAGAGATTGATCCCCTGTGTCCCCCTAATCCACAAGGAGCAGCTACGCATATGCGTAGTTGGAGTTCATCGTCTTCAGCGAGAATGTAGAGCTGACATTCACAGTTGAACCACAGCTATTCATCCCCGTCTGTAGAAACCGAGTAACCGCTTCCTTCTTCAGGCGGTAAATATCTCTGTGATTCCGCAATTACCACGCGCGTAGGTAAATCTGGAAGGTCTTCAGTGATAAGCGGAAAACAAAACGAGGACAGTTACCGGGTTGGGTGATCCGTATTACCCTGTGCCACCTAGCGCGTCAACATATCTTCCCACAGATTACTTTCCACGGGGATGTGTTCGACAGCAAAGTTGAATTCAGCAAGTCTGCCGGCCCAATGTTGAGTTTTGTGGACAATGTGATGGGCCACATTGGCATTGAACCTTGCAGGGGAGAGCATGTTAATATTGTTCTTGTGGTCCCTGAACAGAGAGAACTGCTCACAAGCA
>JAULBU010045906.1:0-13685 GCA_032358235.1 Odonthalia washingtoniensis | reverse complement strand
AGAACCGTCATGAGCATCAGAACCGTGATGGGTTCGAGGTTTACTGTTCGAATCCTGTTTCAACACAACGGGTTTCTGAGAGGAACCTTTCATTAGTAAATCAGAATACGAAAAAACTTTCTGGGTGGGTTTCTCATGTTGTGATTGATTCAGTGCAGCTTTCCTCAAAGTGCTATCATCATAACCACTGCGAGGCCCGTGATGATTATCACCATACCCTTGATTTGCATGAGAATTCATCGCGCGTCCACCACGGATATCGCGATTTGCATGATCATGATCTTTTGTCTGCTGTAACCGGATACCATCTCCATGACTCGTATGCTGATAATGACCGCGGGACTGTCCACCATGATAATTTCGATGCTGTTGATGATTGGGTTGTTGATGATGTCGATGTGTGTCGACTTCACGAACTTCATGATTATAGCCACGAGGATGTTCGTGAGATGTGATTTGTTTGTTCTGTTTCCTTCTGTCATCTTCCCGTTGAACAGGAGGAGCAGGTTGGAATTCACCACTGGGTCCATTCTCCGCTAAAGCCTTCTTTCGCGCTAAACCCTTTAAATGTATCGGAGGAGGAACATAATCATCAGCAACTGAATTTACAGTTGACGCTGTGGACCATGATTCATTGTCTGAATCAGTCCTCTGGAATTTGTTCGAGCGAATCTTTGGTTGAACCGGGGGTCGACGATTCTTCTTCTTGACATCATGTCTTGATTTTGTCGGTTGGAACACACTCTTCTGAGGCTTGTCACTTGGTAGGGTTTCAACAGGACCGACATGTGGACGTTGATTGCGCCGTTGTGTTCCTAGAAGAGATGGGGCACATCCCGGAGCGTATGAATGAGTATGAATCTTTTGGATGCCAGTTCGCCTGGAGAATGACGGTTTTTTAGGCTGATACTGAGGCAAAGCATTTGGTCGTCGTTGGTTTGAAGGATTAAAGCGTGAGGATGTGGCAGTAGAGTCTTTTGTATTTGCGGGTTGAAACTGGGCGGTCGCAGCCTTATTGTCTGCTTTTGGATTTAACCTTGGGATGCGGAATTTATCGATCAGTAAAGATGTTGACATTGGTGGTGGCGTTACTGGCTTCCGGACTTCTGGTTTCTTAACAGGTGTACCAGTGCTTCTCTTCCGTAGTGTCTTCTTCCACAATTCCAACTTTCTTTCTTCTTCATGATTGAGATCAAGTTGGCTGCTATCTTTCTTCATCACATGCTTGAATCCATCAGGTTTTCCTTCTAGCCTAACCCTCAATTCCATACTTCGTTTCATTCGTTTCTTTGCTCTCAATATATTTCTTTCCACAATTTTGGCGGTGTCTTCACGTTGGTCCTCTCCTTTGGCCGTCACCTCAACTGGGACCATTTCCACGTCAATTCCAGCTCCCACAACCGTCGCAGAAGGTTCATTCTTCTTTGATGATGTTAACTTTCCTCTACAGTTAGTTGCACCACATAGACAAGGTGCCGAATCATTTCCAATAGCCATCGCTCCATAGTCAAATGTCAATTCTTCGTCTTTTTGAACAGCGCGCTTGGTAATGATAGCAACGCGAGGTTCACCACCCGCGTTCCACTTCTCGGCAACGCAATTAGGGTCGCAACTGTGGTTGACGTAACGGGTGACTTGCGACCTGCGACTTGCATCAATAACTAATTTAGTTGTCAGAGTCATAAAGTAAAAATGGCACTCCCCAGTATACTCTTTGTTCCTTCTTCCATACTCTTCCATTGACACGATTTCACCTTGGTATTCTCCAATAAGCGCTCCTTCGCTGATTACCTCAGATGCAATCAAACCAATGCCTTTTCCCTCAACTACAGACTTCTTTGTCTTTGCATACTCAAGGTTTTGAAGTCGACGATTCCGACAATGTTCACCGGCACCACACGGACCTGGTCCACATTCCGTCTTTGCCATTCGGTTCTCACACATTTCATTCGAGCAACTGATTTTTCTCGCTACTCCATCTGTACGACGCACCGAAATACATGTACACATCTGTCCAACTGACCTTTCCTCTACAGACAGAAGTTCCCTTGCGTCGTCAACATACGCATTCCTCTTTAACTTTGACCAGCGAACCCTGATATCACTGTTACTCTCAAACCTGCCGACAGTTTGTTCTGCACGGTCATAAGCATGCTTAGCCACTGACTTCATGAACTTGGTATCATCTTCCAAATCCACGTAACCTTTTCTAGAAACAACTGCCGCTTGAATCAAAGGTAATGTGACCACATCAGGCATACTCCAACCTAGCGCAATTTGCTTCGCTTCATTATTAGGCCTTCCATGTCCAAGTGAGCGACGCACGACAGGAGGAAACTTGCTAACATTTTTCAAATCACACACTCGAAACCTCACAGCTTCCACGACACGGCAGAAATTGTCGCGTTCACGGTCCGAAAACAAATCCACCTTTCTCACACTTTCCTTCTTGCCAGCAGAATCCTTAGTAGGTACTGGAACAATAATAAATTGTTCAAGATGGTGTTGAATCGTCAGCATCTCTTCAAGGAATTGTCTCGCCCCTCTAGGCGATGTCACCTTCAACAACATCGTGTTAATGATGTTTTGTTTAGAAATATCCCTCGACTCATCATCAAAACAAACGCCGAGCGATCCAAGAAGCCATGCAACGCAAGAAAACGCATACTGGCTAGCGAAGCGCTCGTCATCCGATTTCAGGAGACGAATAGGATCCGTTCGACTCTGAAGTGTCTTGACAGTTTTTCCAAACGGACCACGACGCCACCACATATCAACGCATTCCGGACCAATTGGTTCCCAGCCCAGGCGCGCCGAACTGGAAATCAGATCACGCACGACATCAAAAAATTCGTTTCGTCTGATGTCGGATGTCGAAATGAGCTCCCTCTGAGAAAATCCATAAGTCATGAGTGTTTTGATGAGATCTATACACGTAACGGCGTCATTGGATACTTGCTTATATTTCCAAATGGCCATGAAGACAGATAAAGGATCTCTTGAAATGTCTCTTAGAGCACGAAGGGCCATGTCTAGAATGGCTTCCTTTGTTTTCGATTGTCGTGTGAAAATTGTGCGCGTGACTTTCCGCTGTCTAAGCAATGCAATAGCAAAAGCGATTTCTGTATCCGCCTCATACATCTTTGAGGCTGCCCGTACTGCACTTTGAAGAGGTAGTTGAACTACCATCGTCCAAAAACTCTCCTTCTCATCGAAGCCATCTATCATATCTTCATCATTCACCATATCCCAGACAGACTGCACGACCTCGATCTTCTTCAAAGGACAAAACATGGACGTGAAATAGCACTGAATAGTTTCCACGAATGCGGTAGTCGCTTCCCGAAATTCACGGTGAGCCTCACGACATTTCTCCGAGGAAATGTATTCAAACCCAATCTCAAACGTTTTTCGTAGTCCGATATTGCGATCTTCAGCAAATTGCGAAAGAAGGAGATGATCTTTCTCCACATCATTTGGAAACGAAGATAATTGTCGTAACTCAAAGATGAAAAGTTTCGAGAGCAGCTTAAATGCCCAATTAACAGGCATGCTAGCTTTCAAGGTTCCATTATTCCTGCCATTATCCCAAGACTCCAACACCAGAAGAATTAAGCGCCCCATGACCTTCACCACCCCACCGCAATAGAGATCTTTAAAGAATTTAGCACGAACCTCTCCTTCAGTTGTCATGAAATTAGACAAAACTCGAAAAAAGAACTGCAACACTTGCGAAACTGTCAACAACAGTGGTGGAATAACTTGAGGGTCTTTAGCACGGGGACGATACTCTTCTGCAATCAAACACTTCCCTGATCTTTCATTCCAATTGGTTTTCTTTGTAAATGCAACTTTTTCCAGATCAGTAATTTCGGTTAAATCATTAATCATCCTCACATGGGCACGTCCCAGCATCCTCATGTATTCAACCAGATCCACGCCATCAAATTGTTGACATCCTGGAATGATTGCCATTGTGTAACGTCCATTGCAAAGGCATCGGTTGTTTTCCAGTGCCTGGGTCGATGAAGATATTGAAAATCGTTTGACCGAAAGGATAGCTTGCAATACAATATCGGCCGGCTCGGCGTGAGGTCCAGCAGACGGCTCGGCGTGAGGTTCATCATGTAAATTTTGAGCCTTCGGGTTGGTTGACACTTCCTTCTTCGGTATCATGCGCCTGATGAGTACCGGTTTCGTGCCAGGTAGGTCAACTAAATCCTCTATTTCTTTCGCCTGACCCCGTTTCTGGCTTTGATTTCCAGTCCATGTTGCGGACTTGATGTCCCTAGGTCTTCCAACTTTGGATGGGGGCTTCGCTGAACGGCCAGTACTTTCACGTGTCTTTCCTGGTGAAATTTCGTCAAAATTTAACTTTGACTTGGCTGGTCTAGAGGTTGGATGTACAGAACGTTTTCGAGAATCTGAACCACCATTCATAATAACATCTCTTTCTGATACAGTCTTGGATCTACCCCGTCCAGATCGATTGTGAGTCCTCTTTTCCGCAAGAGTGGTCTCATCTCGGGTGTAACGAGAAGACTTTCCTTTACCAAGCGGTATTTGGCGTCCATTTCCATCAGCGCCGTCGATGACTTCTTCAGATACGTTATCATCTACTTGTTGAACTTTAGGATCATGCCTTTTTAAGACACGGTGACCATCTTTCTGTCTAGATGAGCGTCTATGGGAGGATCTTTTTTTCGTCCCTTCGTCGACCATATCGTCAGAAACATGTGCTTTTTCTTCCTTGACATTCAACCTTAAACGAAGAGGAACAGATGATGAATCCGAATTGAGAGACAATTTACGATGAAGACTGGACCCATCTGCGCTCTCTCCCTTCTTGTGGTTCTTATATGGGCTTGACTTGGAGAACAGACGTTCAGGTTGACCATCAACAGCAAATGCTTTTTTTGATTTCCTTGAACGTGAAACTCCCTCACGGGTGTGAGGATTATTGGATTTCCCGTGTCGTTGAAGCTTAGATTTGTTTTGAGCCTTGCGTCTCAAATCATCATCACCAGAGTGCCTTTCTGCTCTCGCGGGATTCAAGTTCTTGTGAGATAAGTTGATGGCCGCTTTTTCTGGTGACGTGTCAAACTTCTTACGTGACGACTGTTTGTTCTTAGAAATTGAGGCAGTTTTCACTACCGATCGCAAAGGGTCTTTAGTGGGCCTCTTTTCCAGTTTGGCTTCTGAACGTGATAAAGGTTTCGAATCAGCAGACAGTTTGGGGTTGTTTTTAATACGGACCGAGGGTGTGGTTCTTTTCTTGCCGCCCTTTTTGAATGGAGTAGTATGCGATGATGGAACAATTTGAGGAGGGCGATGTTTGAGCGATAGGTGTTGAAAGGATTTTTTCACCGGTTTGCCAGTCGCATCAGTAGAGGTGTTTTTCTGTAGTTGGGGTAAGTTATTGATATAGAAAGTGGAAGAGATTTTCGAAGACAAATCATAATTCGATGTCAACTTAAAAAGGGAATCGATGGAACGATTGAGAAAGCGTTGTTTTAAAGCTGTCACAATGACATTTGAGAGCGATTTGCGGGAAGAACTTGTAGGTTTAAATGATACGGGCCTTTTCAATTTGCAAATTTTCTTGATAACTGATGATTTCAAACTGAGCTTAGAAGATCTGTCGATAAAGCTATTGGTTTTGTTCTTAGTAGATACCGAATTGATAGTAGTGAGAATGGAGCGTTTGGCGACTTGGTAGTTGACATCTTCGATTGGCTGACGAAGCGGAGAACCACTTCGGAGTTTTAAAGCTGGCTGAATCGAGAGTTGAGGATTTCTGGAGAGCGCGGCGTTAGTGTCGGCGGACTTCGATGAAGACGACTTCACAATGTTGAATGGAACAGAACCGAATTGTGCAGTTGGGAACTGAGAAGGAAGTGTGGTGGAAATAAGAGACCGAAAATCTGTTGAACTCATTATTTGTTTGGAGGTTCAGGAGAGGAAGAAAATGCTCAATTGACGAAAAACAATGACAACTGTGAAACAAGCCGAGTAGATGACAGATTACGTTCGATGATATTAGAAATAGATTAAGAAAGAAGCAAAAAAGAAATTTAAAAACCCCAACTCGGACGTTGATGGACGTTGGATGGAAGCGAGCCGACGAATAATGAAAGAAGGAAGGAAAAAATATGTTCTTGACGTTTGAGAGCACGTTAACACAATAAAACTTAGACTCAGCCGATTGAATATCGGAAGCGAATGAGACGGTCGACGTCCGCGGAGAAAATTTTGTTACCAATAGAAGAAGGGAACAGAAAAGGAGAGGAAATAGGAAAATTTCAAATTTTAAGCTCGCAAAGCAAGGCAATGCTAACAAACACCGTTGTCCTCGAAGAATTAATTGTCCCGAATTGTGAACATCAACGGAACAGAGAAACTCGCTCGACTCGTTTCACTGTGGGGAACTGAATTTTGTCAGCTGTGTTCAATTTTGGCTTGAAAGAAATATTAAAAAAGTAATGCAAAATTATAAAGTATAAAATTTTTATAAAGTATAAAATTTTTATACTTTATAATTTTGCATTACATTAATACTTACAGTAAAATAGTGATATTAAATCAAATAATTATCCTCTATTCACTATTTCAAAATTATTTTGAATAATATTATTTTGAAATTTGAAATTTGAAATTACACGTGTTGGATCTCTTCATGACGTTCAAGCGGTTGCGCTTCCTCCGCGCACACATCAAGCAGCATGGAGTTCCCAAAGTTTGAAAAGTGTGCAGCGCTCGATACCTCATGCTTTGATCTTACAGATTGCTTTGCAGAACATAATTGCGCCAACTAAGTGTGCGGATCAGTCGTTCAAATGGTACAGTAAAACGTTATTAAATAAAGAAAAGAAAAGAAGAGAAGAGAATAACAGTAGCAACATTTCTTTTTCTCCTTCGCTTGATCTTATTATTGGTCATTCTACTGAGAGGTGCACCACACCAGTGTGTCAGCCACAATACTATAATCATAGCAAACAATAGAGGATTATTGTTGCTGAAGAATATTAACATATTTCCTTGTTCTGAAATAGAAATAGCGGGCTCTATGGAATGCCGAATACAAAGTGATTCCATTTTCGTACTCAACACTAAAATGTATGGAGAATTCATGTCTTCGGGTGTGATACATCCCCTATACACTACCAAATGAGTTATTGTTGTTGGAATAAATTTGAACAATCTGTATCGTTCTTAAAAGAAGTAGCAGTCATGATTGACTTTGGACTCAATCCGTTTTACTACTTCCGCCTTTTCATCAACCTATCTTCAAGGACAATTAAAATCAACCGGAAGCTCTGGACTGTCCAACAATTAATTTAAGCAATAGTTAATAACACAATGCTTCTTATCAAACATATGCCAGATGTGTTTCGATCGATTTTAGAGTTTATTGCAGGCATTCTTAATTCTATTACCGTTTTTAGTCAAAATATTGTGGTGCCTTCAAAAGGAAGCTCAAATCCTCCGCCTACTTTACCTTCGCCGCGTTCAAATGTTCAAGATGGCTGGATTCAAATTTTGAGAACTTACTCTTCCTTTCAGCTATTTGTTAGCGTTCAAGTCGAGAATGATATCCTTGTAAGTCGATATCAACATCCAACAAACAACAACAAAACGTTGCTCGTTGCATCGACCGTTCAAAATGCATTCATTTTATGTCGAAATACTAAACACTCATTGGAAAAAGACTTATTTTTCATTACTATATCTGTCCCGCTTCGAACATTATCTGTATCGAATCATTATCGTCTTCCTCCTTCAAAGTCGGTCTCTCTCTTTCTTTCATTGTCCCAAACATCATCTTCATTATACCCAACTAAAATGGCTGACAGTTTGATGATTTTTATACAACTCATGTCATGGAATCAAACCAATATACCTCGGTTACAAAATATCTTTCAAGATGTAAAAAATATTATTACTTGTGATACCTCACAAGGTATGCGTCTAAGTGAACCAGATATTTTAACACCTGTTTTTGCAATTGCAAAATCAGCGAATGATATCAAAGTCACGACTTCTCTCTTCCAAATAGTGGTATGGTTATTAGAGATCGATTCAAAAATTGGTTCGTCTCATCTCCCTTTAATATTGACATGCTTAATCCAGTTGGATATATGGAGTGAATTGAACAAATGGTTCGAAGATGGAATTGTCTCAGATAATTACGAAATAATCGAAACCTTATGTACTCTTTTCATCCTACTCAGCAAAAACAGAGAGGTTCGATTACAAAAGTTACCCAAAGAGGCTTTAGACTTTTTGCAATTGAGAACAGAACTCATACTACAAGCATTATCTAGATTCACCGACCCCAAGTTAGTGGGTCGTCTTTTGACTCATTTATCTATAATGGTTGGTGTTCACTCTGAGTGTCGATGGACATTTCGAAGAAATAACGGGGTTTGTATTATAATGGGTATTCTTCAAGCTAATTATAATTATGTTAAAATCAATATCCACTGTTGTGCGATTCTGAACGAGGTTGTGGAGGGAATCCTAAAAAGAAAAATTAAGATCTTCAAAAGGAAGAAGTTGATGTATGCTGTTATTGTGGATTCTTTGCACCGCCTTATGAGTTCTGAAGAAGTTACTTCTTCTTTGTGTACATTTTTGAGAAAAGTCATCAAGTTATGTCCTGAGGATGCAACTTATTTAAATCAAGCGAATGTGCGCAATGCTATTCTGACAGTTCAGTCGAAGTATAATAACAATGCTGGTATAATTAGCACGACTAATCAATTTTTCATGATGTTTGATTCGTTATCCGGCAGGTTCAACGCTCTACATAGCGGTAAGGCAAGATCAACGTCGAGAAGTGGTAAGAGTTTTGGGGACCAAAACGAAGCAGTAGGAAACAGAAACGACAATACAATTCAATCCTGCAAGAAAAACATCACGAAATAAAATCTTTCTAACTGTGAATACAGACATGCTTTCGAGAACTTCGCAAAGATGTTTTAGTTAAAGAGGTGGTCTGCTCCGTTCAAAGTCAAAAAATTTCGTTACATAGTAAATTTGATACAAAATAGTAATTTTGATGAACAGAAAAAATTTCTGATAATTATTTAATATCCTTCGTAGAAAAGGTGAAGAATAAACACGTGGCAAACGAGAAGAAAAACAAAAAGCGCGCAAAAGGCAGAAAGCAAACCGAATGCATCTGAAAAGACATAGCCATCGACCGACGGCTATAAAGACTGCAGCACCACTGTTAACGGAGAGAAACCGAACCATCCTCGCACACACATTTGCTTTCCTCGCAGTGTCTAACATGCCATGTTTTAACGAAAAGATCAAATCATCTCCTTCAAAATAAATATGCAAAATAGATATCATCGCTTACTGCTTCATTAGTATACGCACTTGACATTTCATTCTACCATGCCACACTGTTAATCTCATACTCTAAATCTGTCTATTCAATACAGTCGCAATATTATCCTTTTATTCTCTCAGTATAAAAAAAATAGAGGGCTGGCATCCCCTTCCAAAAATGCAGCAGATTCAGTATATGGCCTCGAATTAATGATCAATTGAGCAATGTGTTGCTCTATTCTTGGTAGAACGGGGTATTTTACATTTTAGTTAGTGATTACGCCCAAACTCAATATAGATAACACAGGCATGTTGTTGGTCATATCATCTAATAATCCCAATTAACATGCACTTGTAATGTATTTTTCTATTTTTTAAACCTCTCTCGGTAACCCCCTTTTCTTATCTCATATCTTCGACTAGACCCCTTCCAACGAAATCAATGATGGATCTTCTTGAACTTGCCGAAACTCAACGCTCCTTAGTCACTTCCAGCTCTTAAACAGAGAAATATAGCAGCCTCATTGAAACCCAGTTCGCACCCTCACCCACACAATTCTTTCCTTTGATGAAGTAGACGAAGTTATCGATGAGATTGATTTCGACAAGGAGCTTGACGCGAGTAACATTTAACTCCTATTTTTAAAACTGACTCACTACAACGATTATCTCCCTTTGAGAAATCTGTAACAAACCTATGGAACTCTGATAGTGACCGAAGTGAACTCAAAGATTTTGTCATACAATTCACAGAATTGTCCTGTTATCATGACGAGTGTCAGAATGTGGCTACTTGAGATGGCTCAGGGATCTTATTTGATGAATGTAGTCATTTGTCAAAGCAATGTTGTTTGCACTATCGTCGAGTGCCGGCGAAGAAATGAGTTAATGAAATCCGCAACTATTCGATATCGAAAAAGGAACGTGATGATGTTGCCGAAAGTTCACAAAGAACATAATCGGCTTTTGAATTAAAGGGAAAAAGAGTTTTTTTAAAATCATTCGCGACGGTAACTCAACTGCCTTCAGAAACAATCAGAAAAAATGGAATGGAAATTAGAAAAATTAATGACCCCTCCGCTTATTCAAAATGTAAAACTAAAATTTGAATAGGTAAATAAGGAATACAAAGAGTGGCTGTGAAAAAATTTTTAATATTCATTGGTAATGATTATGGAATGGAATTCACTCACGGAAGAGGTTCAAGGGATTATTCTCCACTTCGTATGTTTCCATAACAATTCATAAAGAAATTTGTTTTTATAGAATATTCAAAAAATGGGAAGTATTGGCTGACACTATTGTTGAAATGATTGGTCGGTTTTCCAAACCTGAAACACATATAAAGAACAATCATTTTTTGAGATACTGGAAAGACGGCATGCCAATGCTTCGAATTGCGTTAATAGGCTGCGAGTTTTGTGACACATGCAAAAATATGCGTGAAACAATTAACACGATTCCATCCAATTATGTTCGTACACTTGCATCAAAATCGTATCTAGACCAGCATTTAAACGAAGCACGCAAAGAGATAAAACTGTATAAGCAGTATAAAGGATTGTGCACTCCATCTAACAAAAATTCGTTGCTTCATTTTATTTTCGATTATGCGGAGAAGGTTTTGTTACCAAAAATTCAGAACAACCTGGCCAAATTTACTTCACTACTGGTTTGAAGTTTGATTTATTTGGAGTAGCGTGTAGCAATAACAAAGATACCGATGTGTTTGGATTAGTGAAGGAAATTTGGCGGGGGGGAGGAAACAGCTAACACTGTAATATCAATGGTTAACAATGCCATATGTTGCAGATAACCTTTAATTTCAACACTGGGCATGGGAAAACGTCTAATATTTCATGTTGACAACTGTACTGGACAGAACAAAAAAGATTGTTTTTTTCTATGTAACTTGGCGAATACTGATGGGATTTTAGGATGGGGTAATTTTATTTTTTTAATGGCTGGACACACAAAAAATGTCTATGACGGATCCTTCGGACATGTGAAAAGTTGTTTGCAAAACATCGATGTCATTACCCCCGCAGATATGATGGATGTTGTTAGTAAAAGTTTACGTACTAACACTTGAATCCCAGGAAGTCATATCCGTTGTTGAAATTAGAAAGCCTTATTGGAAATGTACTTCACGATACTAGCTGCCTTGAAATTACTCAAGACCACGTTTTCATAACCAAGAAAGAGCATCTTGGTGTTATATTTATGAGAGCTTTCAGTAACAGTTCCAGCGAGTCTTCTTTTTCGCTGTTGAAGGTGTAGTGCAATTGGCCGTCAAGATCGTTGTGGGCACGAGTGTTTCTGATCTCAATTCCCAAGGAGCGTGCCACGTCACGTTTCGTCACGTTTCGTCTCACGTTCGGTCACGTTTTTATGTCACGCCGTCACGTTCTCACGTTTTGCATAGTTTGACCATTTGGACGACTGACCACGTGTCAGCCGACAACTGTAAAACGTGTAGTACAGTATCTTACTGTACTCGGCACGCTGTATGCACACCTCAACCGTCGCATGACGGGCCAAGCTTACTTAAGCGGTCTTTTTGACCCAAAAACATTTTTACTTTAATAAAGACAAGCACTATTTGGTCTGAATTTGACCCCGAACTTGCACTTCGTCATCAATAACGAAACCCTTCTGACTACGAAAGTATTCCAACCTCGAGTTCGCGAGTAGATCAACCGCGCCTCAACACTGGTCCGACCCCATCCAAAGTCGTGTTTGTTTCCACCGCCTTACAAGCGTAACCTGGTCTGAATCGGACCCCGAACTTGCACTTAGTCATTAATAATGAAGCCCTTTCGGCTACGAAAGTATCCCAATCTCGTGTGCGCGAGTCGATCAACCGCGCCTTACAAGCTTCAACTCAGGTCCGACCCCATCCAAAGTCGTGTTCGTTCCCTCCTCCTTACAAGCATAACCTGGTACGGACATCGTCCATTTCCTCCACACCCCTGTCATTTAAAGTCACTAGAAGACACCAACATTGCGGTGGACGCCACCTAAACAATAACTCAACCCAACCCCCTCCCCTTTCAGTAGCGTGCTTTGCCATTCACGTAGGCTACTGCGGAACGAGGGCCCGAACACCGTTAGTGCAGGCTCCCTTCCTTCCCTCTCTTTCAGGAAGTGCATTGCAATACATCTGGTCTCCCAGTCTAGAATCAACTAGGTGGCAATTGACTTAGGATGTATAAAAATACAACTGGCATACCGAAGTCCGGGTTAAGAAAAACCCGATCTGCGACCGGTAGCCTACCCGCGGGATCTCGTAATGCTTCCCGCGCAACTTCAAGAACCGGTTCCATGGACTCTCTTGCACCGTTAGCTGGCCAACTCACTCTTAAGGAAGCCATACAACGCATTTGCGGCGAAGAATCCGTGGAACTCAAGAAAAGAGTAACAGACATAAATTTACGTCTGGAAGAAGAACTTACCCAAAAGCCCGAATTCGAGGAGGAATTTAAAATCCTCCAAGAGGAGCTTACGGTTATTAAGTTATCCCTCGCCGAAAAGATGATCTCTCCAACGGAGCACGTCGCCGAAGCCGTAAAATTATTACGTTCGGACGTCAACGCACTCTTGGAGCACGGTACTCATCAAACTCGAAATTCGAGGTGGAACAAGAAACAAAAGATATGAAATTTAATACCGAAACGGGTCAGGAAGACGCACCTCAACGTCTACTTTTACCGTCTCAACCCTCAGCCGTACATCGTGATACGTCACGCAAGGTAAAACAAAGTGGGCCTCGCGCATCACGCTCGCACAGACAAAATCCATTTTCAGGATCACGACGCATGCCCGACTACGACTCTTCATCTTCAGAAGAGGATGACGAAACAACAGACCTTGGCTTGGACATCATCAACATGACTGTACAGTTTTTTGAACGTGAAATAGGCCCTAAACACCGAGGATTGACCTCGTTTAAACCATCAAACCCAGCATTCTACCGGTTTATGTCGTACCGATATTATCGTTTGTCCAGAACAAGCGGCGAACGAGACAGTGCACCCACTGGTGAGCTACGCAGACTCCTCAAGAGTCTAGAATTAACCATGAAAGAACACCGGTTCCCCGGAGATGACCCAATAATGGTATTCGACTTTCTATCCAGTATGGTAGAAGAGTGTGCCATACTTGGGTTGACCAAGGCACAGGCATACGTGACCCTTCCCCAGTTCCTTACGGGGAAGGCCACGAAACAGTTCAGATCAACAAGAAACGGAGCTCGCTCAAGAGGAGTAACAGGCTGGCCAGAAGCCATCCAATTGTTACTAAGAACGTACGCCACACCCGCGGCTATACGAGAGGAAGTGAATTCA
>JAULBU010045895.1:0-13685 GCA_032358235.1 Odonthalia washingtoniensis | reverse complement strand
AGTACAAGGTAGCGGAGTGGGAGCTATCTGTACAGTGTAATCGGCAAGAATGTCCTAAATACACGTGGTGATTGTGAAAAGCCACCCGAAAAATGTGGTCCTACACAAAAGAAAAAATATGACAAAAGTCACTAGAAATACACGTGTCCAAAAACTAATTGCATCTCTCCTTGTTTCTATAGAAAATTGGAAGGACAGGAAGTGAATTGTAACGAATCCTCAATTTTTGGAAGAAGTAGTATTAGTAGTAATTACTGGAAAATGAAAATTTAGCCGTTTCAATCAATTCTCCTTTTATTTTGCTATTAAAAGTTTGTGGATGATCATCATCGAAGTTAATGAATTTAATGTCATAACGGGCTCCCCCTTCATCAATTAATTTACTTTGGACTTTAAATTTCTCAAATATAGTATTTATAAGGTTACTGTTTCAGTTGAATTATCTTTTACTAGCTGTTTCAAACATGATACGTAGAAAATATAAGAACTATTTTTCGAAACAGACACATTTTGCAATTCCATCTAGTAAAAATGACTCATTTCTATATTGTAGATACCTTATTTGAAACCACTGCATTCGGCTCGCTTTTCAAAGTACTTTGACACTACAGTCGTATTGAAATTGTTCTTCGAAAAGTTTTGGAATCATTCGAATCAAGGTGCTATCAACTGATATTGAAGACAGAATACGGATCAATGAATGCAAAGAAAGTTGTATCAAAACCGGAGATAGAAGGATCTAACAAAAATGTAAGGATGATTTGAAAACGGAACATGAAAACAACTACTACTGGTAATGAATCTGCAATGAAGAATCTGAACGAGAACAGTGGTGAGTTTAGTTTAACAAACATCCCGTAACTCAACCAAAATGCATATGTCTAAAGACGTTAAATGTGAGCTAGAGGAAGTTAGAATAATGGATACGCTTGCTCTCGGAAGCAAGGTAGAACTTTTCAAGCGCTCTATCAACAAGCTAACAATGGTTGCGGTATCAAACCAGATAAACAACGTGGAAAAGGAAATGTATTGAGTAGAAACACTGTCACTGTACATAAGACGAGGGCAATGGCTCTAAGGGAGACAGAACCATCGAAAACGAAGCATGTTGATTCTGCATTCAAGAAATGTCCTGCCATAACTCGCCGGAAATCAAGGGCCAGATATAATATTGATGATGATGATATGATGATATGATGATGACGAGAAAGGTCCTACATTACCTTGCCAATGTTCAAGATCCATATATAATGAGGTTGAGGATGACGTACTATTTCTTTTGAATGAAGATATTGAAGATAATATGAGACAGTATAAAGAATAAATTAACGCAGGTGTATTGACTCTACCAGAAGCAATTATTGATGACATGGATGTCAATACTGATTATAGACTCTCAAATACTTCCCATTAAACCACAAACAAATATACTCAATAGTAGGGAATCATAATACATGCATAAATCAACTGGAATTAAGCGTATTACACGAACATCTACAATATTACCAGAAGATATGATTGAAGGTGAATTGATTGAAGAAGAAATTCCGTGTTGGAATCGTTTGGTGATGGGAATAGTATACACATAAATTGAATCTCATACCTAAACGTCGTCGAATGTCGGTTGTTGACAGCTCATCTGGACCCAGTTATGTCATGACTGTGCCCAGATGATCCGTCAACTGTTCCGCATCGGTACTACGAGTGGTAGTACAGAAGCGGAATAGATACATTAACCAATAGCTATAAACTATTCAATTGAATTACCGCCAATGAAAGGTGGCCCAAACTTGACCCATTCGATGAATCAATGGTCAAAGAAATGATATTTGAACTTAAAACGTCCATTGTTGATATGAACGATGCGTCGAGCAAGGAAGCACGTCAAGAACATGCCAAAACTGTTGAATATGACCTATGACCTTATGAAAATAATTTCAACGGATATAGACAATAGGATAGCTTTATGCGGAAAGGCAGATTCATTGACCAACAAAGACGTGAAATTGAAAAATGTATATGGACATGAAATTTCAATTATTCGATGAAAACTTCAGCGATATATGCTTGCAAGGAGCATTTAAACTTTGCACAATTGGTCACATATTACAGGTTCTCAGTAAGAGTAGGAAAGAAAGGCTTTCTTCTACCGCTATTTTCGCAGTCGCTGTTATGATGTTTTCAATTAATTCTGGTAGAAAGGAGTCCAGAAAAATACACGTAAAGCAGTGTAGAGAAGTGTTTCAGTACGGTTTTATATGGAATAGTTGCATCCATGGTACGAAATGGCCAAAAGAATTCGTTAGGTTTGTTCCAAACTCTAGAATGCAGTACAAGAGGAGATCCAAAACCTGTGGGAAAATGAAGCAGACACCTTGGATAATGCCAGATTCAGTCATGTTGAAACATTTAGAATTAACCCTTCATAAGAATGAGACTGTTGTAGATAAGAATAAAACAAACAAACAATAGAAGCGAAGGCTTGGAAACTGATAAAATATCCCGTCATGCGTGTTGCAGACTGTATGGTCACGTTATAACACGTATACATAAGAGTAGGGATAATGAGAAAGCAGGATTATTTTATGAGCTTCTTTACGCATTTCTACCATGGGAAAATGTTACAATTTCGTGGTGCAAGGACATTGACACAAATATTTTCTTTGATATAAATAGATTGCACAGACGATGAAGAGGGTTCGAGAAGATAGGGGATCTCATGTACCTATGTAGATGATAGACGCCATGATTAATAATCATAATATCGAAATATTGTCCAATTTAACAGAATCACATAAGGAAATGATATTAATTTTTAGACATGAAGTTTTTGTTTATGGTTGTGCGAAAGAGAATGCTCTGTCAAAAAAAATTGAAGATAATGAGGATTAGAATGAGAAATTTATCGATTAGCAAGAAAGTTACAAGTCGAATAGCACCTGAACTGAGAAGAAATCATTATTTGGCGAGATTGTCAAGCCAGTAAGTTTGATTGATGTAGCTTGCCGATTTCTCACATCTTATACCAGTTTCATGCAGCATAGATCACCTGAGGCTCCTCTGGCAGCTAACACAGATTTCATTAGGGCCATATTATCAATTTAGATTATGTTGAGGAATTGTATCCAGAATGGTGGAAAGAATCGCAAAATTTGGAATGGAAGAAGCACAAGAAGAATTAGAAATCTAGTAATCAATTTCCTTGAAATTAATACCCCCTCCTTCCCACTCGAACGAAAAAGGAGAGAATTTTAAAATCATCTTGCGAACGATTGACAAAATTGAGATATGAGTCAGCTATGTCAAAGGTGCTGAAAAACGAAGAACTTAGGAACTTTGCCGCTGGTATAGTCAATGATGCTTCAAATATGGATATTGGTTCAAATGTTTCTCCGAATACACAGCATGATTAATCCGACTTAGGGCACGTTATGGGATAATACTTACTTTCATGATTAAGTATGTGATGTAGTTATGTACAAGTGACATGAAAATACATTACTTTCGGTTTTCACTGTACGTAACTGAGAAAATTTATAATACACGTGTTTGATGTAAACATGAATTCGACAAATATTTTCTCATGCAAACCAATGATAGTGGCCTAATTTTTATATAATCCACATTTTATTCATGTCAAATGCGGAAGTCGCTGTAAACACCCCCAAATTAAGATTTTCACTTTTTCTGTTTAAACGCTAGCACGACGGAACTTGTTTTAGAAATTGTGCTTATTGTATCCCAGCGTTAACAATTGATTATTCTCTATTGAAAGTACCTCATATTTTTTCTCGCATTTACTTCTTCAACCGTAGTGGACATCATTATCTTTCAATAAAGTAATTCAAATAGTATATGAAAAATTTCATATCTAAAACAACTATACGGTTAATCCCAATGTTTTACATCTTTAAATTTACACAAACTTAAAGAACGAAACAACAATTTCTTTTTAAACTTCATGATATTTTTGATATCAGGATGCAAAGTAAATCGAGAATTAATATGAAGAGAAGTAGACGTCTCAGAGTGTAGTGGCATGTTGTTCAACGGTTGCACAAAGCACGGTTAGCACTTGGAGTACACCAAATACTGTCCATAATTGTGATGAAGAATAATAGGAAGAAGATGGACAGATAATTCGTGAAATACGACCTATAACCTCGCCATTAATTGCAGATAGTTTGGAAAATGATACATACGCAGAGTTCAACTATAACAACATATCAAATCAAACTCCAGCTAGCGTCCATCAGTCAGATGATTATGAAATTGGATTTCATGACTGTGAAGAAAGTAGATATCTGGGAGACTATAAGAATCGATCATTACTGGAGGGAATAGAGCATAATGAAAATATAGAATAGGTTAACATCATGGGTGAGGTAGAAAATGGTGATTAATTAAACAATTATTACCCAAAGAAAATTAATGAAGCGGAAGGTATACTAATTGAAATAGAGAACGGCGACGATGATCAAGATGACAAATAAAAATTCGAAGTAAATATTTTAAGTAGTCTGAAAAATTTTCAAGCAAATCACTTTTAGGAATTATTATACATCACGGAAAGATACGTTATTCTATTAAACAATACGAGATGATCTCGTTTTTATTCAAGTAGATCTCGGACAAAACGCTATCTATCATCTAATTCAATGATTCGGAACAATTTCTGGTCATGTCTAACAAAACAAACTTTTAAACATTTTCATGCTTTGAATACAACACGTTCATCGACAGGAATAGATGGAAATGAAGAGTAAATAATTCAAAAAGAAGGAAATTAATTGAAGTTTGAAAAAGCAGTATTGAGTATTTAACCAAGCCAATGGGCTTGCTTTGATATTTCTTGTAGTACAACGCTTTTTCAATTATTTCCATGCAATGATCCAAACAAACAGCAGGCACCATATTTTACGCATCCTTCGAAAGTCACTACAAGATGAGAGAGACTGTTTAATGATTCAGACACAATTCAACATAGTGATTATATCAGGATATTTATTCCACCACAATTATTACGATCTGAAACTTCTGATGTCATCACAATAATAGATGATATTATATGCATGTCCTCAATTGAAGATCCTTCCTCAAGTGTAAGCTCGGTGGCTAAATACGGGTAGACTCGGCGACATTATGACAAATATGCAGGAGAATTATGGTTTATCTGTAGAGGCAATTTGATATGCAGGAACAGCATTTGAACACTTTTCTTTATCAAAATACACTGCATGGAAAAATGTGTATAGCACCATTTGTAATGTTATGTAACAATGAATGTGTTGTTGAGTGTCTAAGAAATAATTTCAATGCTACATAGCATTTAAATTGGTGCTATTGAAGCAATAGAAATGAAGAAGGAAAATGTTGTGAAAAAATCACCGGAATAATTGTGTACCTGTTTAATTTTTATTTCTATTTCTCACTAAGCACTGATTTTATCACCCAGGACCAATAGAATAAAGTCACGTTGGAAACTGTATTCAATGTGTAAAGTTTACAAACTGCGACGAAAGTATACTTTCGCTATGACAAGTTTTCAAATAGTAATGATATCATTATTAATAATTAACTTGTTGTTTGTTCTTTTATATCATTTAGTAAGAGAATTTATATCGAGTAAAGTACGGCTACTGTGACCACGCTCAGTACAGTCACTGTAAGTAAACCAGATTATTAGATATTTTTTACGGGCCATATCCCAATTACTAAATTATGAAGGTGTTGCATTGTTTTGACGCATAACTGTAATTATGACCCAGAGCAAGGTATTATTCGAATATCATTTGAGCATTTTCTAATAATTACCATTCACCGTGCGTTCCTGCTTTCTCACTCATGCTCTTCCTCTATAATCCACTCACCATTACCACAACTATCATCATATCATCAAAATTTCGTGAATAGTCTTGAAGAAGGTTCTTAATCACCCAGAAACTCCGACCGAAATATTTCAGATATTTGTACACGACCCAGATGTGATGTGCCAAATTGGTCTGAGTATCATAAGTAATGCTGGGTTTAAGGGTTGTCACAAATACACCACATCTAATAACATTGTAATTTCATATCTCTACATGCTAGCAGCATCCAGATCACGTCGGCGCGCGCCCTCCGATCGGCTCAAATCGACTTGACATTTAATGCAAGCTCAATAACCTACGAGTATTACCGTACTGACAATTTGTTTTTCTTGCCCAAAACGAAACAAAACGAATCTAAACGAAATGGATTCATTATCGTCTTCATTCTTAACGCACGGGTCGAAATAGAAGACTAACAGACGGCGACGATCATTTTCATCTTTTCGAATTACACGACTTACACCAATCAGTGCACCATTTACTAACAAACCTTCATCTTCATCCACATCCACATCAGCTACATCTGTATCATCATCGACGAGGATACAAATCAACAACAAAATCAGCAGTAAGAAGAGGACGGAATGACAACAACGTAAATATCAGTAAGAACGAATTTATATAAACTATCAACGAAACCAAGATATACAAATTTGCAATATCGATTTATGCACCGAGGTCATCATCATCGAAGACAGTAGCGAATATACATGAAAAAGAACGAGGACAATTCAATGCCCTCAATTTGATCCGCTCATGTCCAAAAAATGGTAATAAAATACGCAAGACATAATTGCCGTTTGACAGCTGCTAGTAGCGCCGAAGCCGTATTTTATGTAAACGTAATGTAAACGACAAAATCAACTGTAGCACACCGCGAAATCGTAAGAGGTGGTCGAATATATGATTATAAACTTGCTGCAACGCCCGGTATAGATCCTGAGGACGTAACAACTTCTAAACCTGAAACTAATCTGTATTATCATCCACTGCATTTACTTCACTTTTGTCCCTTCAACGCCAGATGCTGGCCTTTGGGTTATCAATTGGTTCAGAGAAAATTTCTGGCAAAGGTGGCCAATTAGTCAAGCACATACGCGAAAAAGATCTTCTCTGGACTTTCTAGCTGAATTCAAATGCACTGCATACCGATTTCCATGATAATGCCGTGAGCGCTTTCGACCCTGCACGGAACATTAATATTTTATTGCCGTCTCTTTCGAGGCACTTTTCGATGTCATCCAATATATCTATCAAACTTGAACATGAAATGGTGTCTAAGTTGAGAGAGCAGTTCAACTCGCTTTGTATTCGTAGACCTGACAGTGCATAAACCAATCTTCGTATGATTACGTTCAAGTCCATTATCCTGGAAAACCACCCAAGAAAATCCCTCTTCCAAATTACTTGGAAGATTCCCGTTTTGTTTTGTGGCTAGTAGCCTGGCATTTCTTCAGAATCTTCGTCATTTGTTGACAGGCTCAAACGTTCTCGAAGTATCTCTACGACTGCATGACGAAGTATGGTTCCGAAGTAATGGCAGTGAGCTTCCAACTGCTACTCTTATTGAGTCATCAATCGCATCTCTTAGTAATCTTTTACGTGACTTGTACCAGGAATCAAGAAATGATTTATCTTCTACTTCGTGGAATCAAACCTCTTCTCGACTTTATCACCATGGTTATGCTTTACATGTGGTGTGGAATCGCCGATTCGCAATGAAGTTCCTGTTTCGTCACAAGGTCATGAAGGACTCTCATCGTATCAGCAACAACAAAGTCAATAACAAGAGCAGCGTTCAAACATACATCATCAACAACAAGAGTATGCTTCTTCTCTTTTACAACATCGAAAGGAGGTCAAGGCGAATGTAATCCACTCATTGATGCTCTTCTTAGTCAGGTAGAAGCGGCACTTGATTTGGAACAGCAACAACCACTCCAGCAGCAACTACTTCAGTCATCTCAGCGACAGTATCATGTTCATTCTTCCATGGGAATGGGTACGGAAACTCGTTTACATAATATTGGAGCTGGACTTGTTAACGCTGTGCAAAAAGAGTAAACTGGTGGAGTACCTTCATCCAATGCAGTTGGGAATAGGACTGGGTAAGTATTTTTGGAACCTCACTTGGTGCTCTTGTCTCCGAGGTAGCAAAAGCTGTTGATGTTCCCCCTTCTATGGTTGATACACCAGAAAAGGCTGATGAATCAGTTGGTGTTAGTTGTTATGAATCTCTTAATACAGCTGCTGATCCGCAAGTTTCCGCTGTGACATCGAATGAGCAACAACGTTATGAGGAGCAATAACTTCATGAAGATAGTGAAATCGGACATGGTTGGGAGAAGGTTCGACGACGCAAGTCAAGGTCTGTCTTGGGTGCATCATCATCTACAGTAGTCAAAGAAGAGACGAATGCGAATATTTCGCACTCTGCAGCAGAGGATAGTGGAGAGATGAGCAGAATTGAAGAACAAGAAATGAACATGTCACATAGTCAAAAACAAGAGGAGGAGACTCTATCTACTTACTCTGTTACCACTGGAAGAACTGAAAATATTGGCATGAACATGTCTGTTTATGATACGGAAATTATCAGAAATGAGGATAGGCAGAGCATTGTATCAAGGGCTGCAATCGGGGCAGAACCTGAACATTCTTTAGTTGATATTCAACGTGAACAGCAGCTGGAACAAATTGGATGGGAGAACATGGCATTGAAAGCGGCGGCGAATGCTGCAACTTCAGATGCAATGGCGACTACGACATCATCGACACCTAAAGTACATTACGCAGCTGCTCCTTGGAAGAAAGCGACGTCAGATGCACCTGTAACGAGCGCTTTGTCATTAAGAAATATCCAGCGACAGGAAGAATTGCGTGCTAAAGGAAAAGCATCACTGACTGCTGCTTACGTGAGTAGTGCGGATGTTGAACGCGAGAAAGTAAGTACTAGTCCTAATGTTAGTGCGCCTCCGCTTGGAGTTATTGTCGTTGCAGGAACTAGAAGTAATGCAACAACACCTTGGGGAGGTGCGCCTGTAGTTGATACTAAGAAAAGAGCTGCATTAAACCTGCGTGAACAAGTGCGACTCGAAGAAGAAAAGAAGAAGGAAGCTGTGGTTAGGGAACAGGTGAGTTCTGCTGCTGTTGCAAGTATCAGTCATCATGGGCATGGAAGAAGTAATGCTGGTAGTTCTGTCGTTGTTGGAAGTCCGAGTGGTATAAGTATTTCATCTGAAGCTGGAGGAAGCATGGCACCGAATACTAGATGGGTTAGTCGCAAACAAGCGAAACGTCATAATGACGAGAGAATGCAGATATTCAGGACTTCTTGATGATGAACCAGTTTGTCTATTCTCGACTGTAGATGCTGTGATTGTCTTATGTTGTGCATAGATTCATGGTCACTCGAAATCCGACCATGATACATTTCGAAAAGCACAAGGTAATGTTGACTGATTACGTAACGGATCTTCATCACCTGCACTTATTGTTCCAGGTTCTGAGAATAATAATAATTTTTCTCTAGGTTCATTTACAAAGGATTGGCACCCATTTCAAGCATTAGGAAAACCTTTGGGTGAACTTATTGATAAAGATCCCAATCCATTCATTCGTGGACGTGCTGCAGTTGCCTGATGTATTTAATGAGATCGGTGGCGCAAGAGTACTTAAACCTATACCATCTAAAACCATTATCTATTCTTGATGTCGATATTGATGCCGTGATCTATCGATTGAAAAAAATAGCACCATTTTATTGCTCCGAAGCGCTGTTTTTATTGCTGTAGTCAGTCTAAAATTAATGCTCTACGGAGAAATTTTAATGCTATAAATTTTTATTTTTCCATGCAGTGTAGGGATAAAAATAGGTACTATCCATCTGCTAATAGTCTTCCACTTCAAATTAAGCAAATAATTGATTTTTATCAAACCATGTGACCACACTATCATCGTACGCGGCTTCAAAATTTTCAAAACTAAATCTTCGTACGTCAGGAAAGTTATTTAATCAGAAGAATATTCGTAAAGAGGAACATTTCAGTGGTATGAATGTCAGATTGCATCCAGGTGATCTTTGTACGATTCTTTTTTCTTCATTTCGTAATTATTGGCTTCTCTCAAATTCTGATTTATTTCATATTTACTCCGTCCTCGTGAACAGATATTGGCGCTCGGAAGATAATATACATAGAATGTTATCATCTGGTTCAAGACATGTGAAATATCACACAATTTTTGTGAGCCTTTTTTTTGTTTCAGAAACAAAAACGAAACAAAATCTTCAATCTGTAGCAGAATCGAATCGAAATGAATCTAAACCAAAGACCACACGATCAAAAATCTGACTTCTTCAAAATGGAAAACGATACCACGTCTATCGATTTTTGATCAACTGGTATGATTTAAACCCACGGTCACTTCTATTACCCAGGATAATATGTAGTTGGTTACTACATCATGACGGTGGAATTTACAATACAGATCCTTCGCAGTTTCGCTTCAGTTAGGCCCATTTCACTTACACCGACGGAAATGAGTACATATTTGATTCTAAATAAACTCATAGGTGACATTATTGAATTTTCTATAACTGAATTTGAAATCATAGATGCCCATGGACAATCAATGATAATATACTTCCATGCAATTGGATTTGATGCGGAATAACCAGATGAAACTGTAGTTGTAGAAGTTCTTAAACACGGAGCTAGAGCTTCATACACACATTGTACTTGTTGATATATAACGGTGGAATACAGAGTGATGGGTTTGAACAAGCGGGCATATGGATATACGACCACCATTAATTCATCATTATCATCGCACTTCATATATTCTTTCAGGTCATTGGCTCCTAGAAGAGCGTGATATCTTGTATTCATATCAAAATACTGCAGGGAATTTAATCTTCATTTTATTGCCTAAAGTAAGTTATTTAAAGTCTCATTATGTTCACAGTTTCTTGTTTGATGAACTTGTCCCATCGTTAAGTACCTCTTACTTATTTTCTGACAAAGGTTTTTTCTCTAATTACTTTCTTTAAATTTAGCGAGCCAAAAGAGGGAGTGTGTGAGTGTGAGGGGATGTAGAAGAAGCTTTGGGGGTGTACTTTAAATGGTATTTATATGAGGATTTGTGAGTCTATGTCTGTCTGTATCTGTATATGAGAATATAGAATCAAATAAAGAATATCAAGATTTTCAGACGTATCAACACTTTCGGCACGACCTATATTTCATCATAATTGTTATGATAATTCAAAATGTTTACGTAAATAAGAACGGAATAATTTATTGATATGAAAAATTTCGTGTATATAGTGTATACGGTAAATATAATACGATATATACAGAAATTATAGTATTTGCATGAAATTTTTGATATAAATAAAATTTCCAGTTATACTAAACTTTAGTACTTTCGATGTAGAGTAGTTTGTGGGATTCATTGCAAAATCAGTGGTTCCGAACGTTGCACAATCAAGATTCAATCCGATAGAAAATATTGCAGCTTATATTTCAACTTTTTGATGGGTCAGGCACAACTACAGTACAATACTTTTACAAAAAAATTACTAATAACCACCATTTATACACGCACCCCGACTGGTCCATCAAATAAATTGGTGGTTTTGCAATTTTTTACACACAGTGAGAAACGGACTTCGCATGCATACCCAGAGAAGACGAGTCAGAGGTAGGAAGAACATGATCCAACAACGCATGCATACACGTAACCAGAAACGAGACAAATCAAGCTTGAGCCTTACTAACAATGACCGACTAACTGAAAACAACGATGGTATTCCTTTCAAATGTGTAAATATTGGCACAGAGTCCAACCGTAAGCCCGTAATGAGCAAGCTACAATACGAGGAGTACGAGAAGGAATTTAAGTAAAAGTCCCAATTAGGCTACACAAGAATGGAATAAAGGGGATCTCGGGAAAGACCAAACTGATATGCGAAGTTCTTTATTATACAAATTCCATTCTGTGCTTTGAACCTCATAGTCGATGTGGACTTCGCAATAGTTGACAGCGACACACTCATTACTTTCCAACAGAGCCCTCATAGTCAATGGTATAGAGAACACACTCTAAGGTAGATACTGTGGTGCAATTGGACTTGAACTGAGTGACTATGAGCTCAATTGCAAGTTGACACACTTTGTCACTTTTTGTCGCACTTGGTCACGTTTTCTGTCACATTTGTCACGTTTCCTGCGTTTGGCCTAGTTCGATCATTTGAATCATCATCCACGTGTTTTCCGGAGCACTGTACATCAATTACAGTATCTTACAGTACCAAGTGTACAGAACGCTTCCCCTTTTGCAGTCAGGAGACGGATGGAGCCTACTTAAAGGGTTTTTACGCCTTGAATTCCCTTAATAATAATAAACACAGGCGTTCTTCGAACTTCAGTTTTCCCCAAAGTTTGACTCCGAGGCGTTCGTATAATCACCTTTGTCATTGGCCTTCATCCGTCAACGCAGAGGTAAGTTATCGACCCCGCCTTACCAGCGCTGTTAACTTGTTGGCCCAACGCTAGTCGTGCTTCACCAGTAGTACCGTCGTTCAACGCCACCTCTCAAGAGGTAGTCACCCGATCATCCTGTACTTTCGCACAAAGTCCGCTTTCGAAATCGACACTCCGTCGACTCTTGTCGTCAGTTCATCTCCCGAAACGACTGTTCGTCGGTAAGTCAACCACTACATTTATCTGCATTTATCTGCCTCCACTTCCCTTTTCGGTGAAGTACAACAACCTACGAGCTACTCGGATATGAAGACTTAGAACACCTTCAGTGACTCATCTGCCCCTTTCTCTGAGTTCATTGCACTACTTATGGTCACTCAGACTATAGTCTCTCTAAGTGGAAATTGAAAAATGGAAGCTTACAAGCATACGGGCATATCTATATCGCCCGGATTACTAAAAACGCAGTCAGCAACCGGAAGTTTGCGAACTGGATCGTGTAAGTAATCCCGTGCAGCCTCAAGTTTCGGTTCCTGCACTGATACTTAAGAACCAATGAATTCGTCCGATACATATGCCAAACCAGTCTCCGAAGCTGTCGTCCAGTACATTTGTGATGCGGAATTTGCCGACCTCACTAGTCGTTTGGTAGAATTAAACAAGAAATTGGACGGAGAACTGGTATGCAAGCCCGAATTCAAAGACGTGGTTAACAGCCTTCGAGACGAACTTGTGGCTATCAAGCTCTCACATCTCAGAAACAAAACACAATCTCCAACAGATTCAGTGGCGGAAACCGTAAAACGTTTACGTTCAGAATTCCACACCCTCTGAGAGAATGGATCATCACAAAAACAATACTCGAACTCAATTCGCGAGGTGGAACAAAAAATGGAGCACAACCCCATACCGGGTCAGGAAGACGCACCTCAACGTCTACTATCACGGTCTCAACAGGCGGACCTGGTACATAGTGATGCATCACGTTCACCCCGTCACTCAAAAAAGGATCCCGCGCTTGATGCTCGTACCACTCGAACCCGTCGACAGTAACATGACGTACGGTTAGTTAGGAATCCTCGTCGTCGGAGGACGACGATGAAACAACTGGTCGCAGCCTGGATGTTATCGACTTACCCGTACCGTTCTTAAAACGTGAAAAAGGCCCGAAACACCGACGGCTAAAAGCGTTTAAACCTCAAACCCGGCATTTGATTTGTTAATGTCGTACCGATACTATTGTTTATCCTAGACAAGTGGCGACCAAGACAGTGAATCCACTGGCGAGTTACGCAGACTTCTCAAAAGCCTTAAGATGACCATGAAAGTA
>JAULBU010045884.1:0-13686 GCA_032358235.1 Odonthalia washingtoniensis | reverse complement strand
AGGACCGCTGGTGGATGTATATGTTACTCGAGATGAGGATAGGCGACAAACTACGTTTTGAGCTGCGAAGAACAAGAACTACCCGCCATCGATTGCTTATGACGACGCCGGTCAATTTGACGACCCAGGTATATGTGGTGGCTCCTTAGTTCGACAAGACAGCCGTCTTGGATGGTTCCACCATACCGCGTTACGCGTCGAATGGGTTTCTTCCCGGAGGTATCCCGTTGTCGGCTATGCAAAGCGAATCATGGGGGCAACAGTTTTGTTGTTACGATGCTGCTTGAGAGTTGGTCATGGATGTACTGTAGGTGTCTGCGTGGAGTTTTCTAAGGGTTCTCTTGCCGGTTTGAACCGTTTTCTCACTTTTAAGCCACTTGCGGATCATATTCATGCTGATTTATTCCTCTATCATACCCAAGGGGAGATAGAGTATGTTGCTGACGGTCATCGCGTCTCATCAGAGTCGCTCGAAGGTTGGCGAGGAAAATTCTTGGTAGAGAATGAGGAGATATTATTCACGAAACTCTGTATTAAGGCAGAGTTCCATTATTTTCGAAATAATTCGGCATACTGGAATGCCCAGGTTAGGGAGGAGCCTCGATTTCGTTCGATGTATGGTTTGGAAGTTCCGTACCAGTGCGTTACGAATCATCCTCTCCGCCCCAACACCCGTAAAAACGGTTGGGTAAAGCTCACCAAAACTGGGGTCGAGTTGAGGTCCCCAGAGATTGTCTTGCTGAACTTCTTCCGTGATTTTCCTATATTTAGTCAGAGATGCATAACGACCCCGATAGCGAGTGGTGGGTAGTTTCTTACACAGAAATGGTGACTAAGACTGCGACCTTCCTTATTCAGGAAGTGTATGATAATTTCTGGCTTTGGGCCGTTTCTCCTCACACGATTGCATTCAATCAGAAACTTTACCACGTGCCCATTCTTGGTAATTAAGAGAATGTAGACGAGTACCTTGGTCGCTTAAGTGTGATCAAGTGCACGGATTTTAACCAACTGTCGCCTACGGGGCGTGCACGTGGGGAGAAGAAAGAAGATAATTCACCCGGGCATGTTGGTCTCGGGGCTGACTAGTTGTATTAATATCCCTTCCCTCGTCGTTCTATTGGCCAAACGGACGCAAGCGTTTTTATGGTCGGCAGGGTGTGCCGATTCATGAGAGTCACGCGTTGGGTTTCAACTTTGACACTGCCTCATATGGTACTGCTTCCAGAAATAACCGTGATGATGGTGATGACCGTATTCTGTAGAGTGGTGCTGGTTGTTGGAATAACGACGATGCCAATATGGAAGAATTTGAGCGTTTCGTTTACTCGTATGGGGAGTCATCCGGGATTCGTGGCCCTGTTTATGTCGGTGCTGGTCCTGATTCCACAGCTGTTTGTAATCCTCCTCCAGCGTCTGGGAGTGTTGGTGTTGTTACAGACTATGATACTGGAGTGTTTAGACAGTTCCTCCGTGAGGCTGGGTTTGACGAACGTTACCTCACCGGGAGTTGGGTTGAGTTACACGGATATCTCCGCGGTCGTGGTTTCTACATTTGATCTAGTTTGTTTGTTTTCACCACGTTTTTAATTCGTGTCAGCTATTTGGCTACCTCTTTCAGAGTTTTGTGTTAAGTCTTTTTGTTGATTCAGAACCAGATAAATTTATCCGTTTTGCGTATTTTGCTGCCATTTGTTCGGGAGATGTATTGTTCATGAAGTAGCGGTGAGTTTTGTCGTGTTGGACCAGGATTAGGTTATCCAGTGTGTGCTGTTGAGGAGACGACCACTAGTGTAGTATTTACTGTTCCAGAAAATTGTATTTATTACGTTGAATGTCGAAAGCGCCGAAAAAGTCGCGAGTCGCCACTCCGCCCTTATGGGCGGCGTGTGTATTGTTGGGTTGGAGTCTGCGTCCGTTGCGGATGGTTTGTTCGTCCGGCGTTGTCGGCGTTGTTGTTGTTATGCCGCCACGCGGTGAGTTGTTTTCATTTCACAATTTCTTGTACATGTGGACCAAAAATGTTTTGTTTGTTTGTTACACGTGTATTCCCATTTGACCGTCCAAACAATAGCGTATATTATCTATGTGAATGACATTGTAACCGTGTTTCCAAGAAATATCACGCCTTCGGCGGGTGTCGTTCTGTACCACCGGCGGGAGCATCTATGATGGCGCTACTGTGAAACTAACACATAAATCCAGGTCCAATTTCCAGATTTCAATTTTTTGTATTATATTATTTTTGTTGTCGGTGGTGGGTGTGATGTTGGGTTGGAGTCTGCGCCAGGTTGCGGATGGTTTGTTCCTCCGGCGTTGTCGGCGTTTTGCCGCCATGCGGTGAGTTGTATTCATTTCACAATTTCTAGTACACGTGGACCAAAAGTTTTGTTTGTTTATTACACGTGTATTACCATTTGAGCGTTTGAACAACAACGTCTATATTATCGATGTGAATGACATTGTAACATCCATGATGGCACTACTGTCCAACAAACACTGAAATCCATGTCCGATTGCCGTTTTTTATCATTTTCTTTGTTTCAAGATTCTGGTCACCAGTTTTGGGGATTATTAAGCCGATTCTATTCAGCAGCTGAGTTGTTGATATCGGCAGGCAACTCAATCTCCTTAATTTTATAGTATCTCACTAACTTGTTCCTCGGGAGGTGCCTGATGGGTTCCCAGGTATCCTTAGCCGGTGTGTAGCGGTACCACCGGACTCGTTAAGTTAATTATTCTATTTTCGCGTTTGGGTGCTGTTTGTCGGTGTTCAAGCCGTGGTCCAATATCCGTTCGATGACGTATTCTTCTATTTCTTCCGACTGTTGGTCGTTGTTCACTATCTCATGATTTGGGTCTGTTTCCCCCGTCGGGGTCTGTTCATCCTCGGTTTGTTCCGAGTGGCTGTTATCGTGTTCCATGATTTTGGTTCTGCTTTCATTATCCTGTTCAGATCCAGGTCGTCGTTTTAATTGTGTCCGTTCTTTGAGGGAGTTGTGTCGTCGTTAAGGACGTTATGTTTCTCGTTATCGTCCTGAGGCATGTTTGTTGAATGGGATAGTTCTCGGTTATTGTCCTTCTCCGGAGTCAAGTATGAATTCGGAGTCAATTCTTCATCCGTCAGTGGACGTCTGGCTTGTTGAATCTCCTCTAGAGTCCGTGGCTCGGATGCCAGGACTACACGTGATCGTGAAACTCTCTCAACCGACCTGTATGGTCTTTCGATTACAACTGTATTTCCTGTTACATCATTAACCTCATACGGGCCGTCAGATACCGCAGCCAGTTTATAGCGGTGTTCCCGTTCATCCCGTCGTTTGACGCGTAAGAATACCCAGTCGTCTGCTAAGATTTTCTCCGTCTGCCGCCCTAGTTGGGCGTCGTAGTTACGTTTGTAACGGGCCTGCGCCTGGTCGAGATTCCCCTTCGTCTTACGAAGGGCCGTTTCTAACCATGTCTTCCAGGTGTCCCTGGCCTCCTCTGAAGTTTGTGATCTTGAGGATTCTGCTTTCAGCGCCAATACCGATGGCGGGCGTGATAATACCAGTTAAAATGGTGCTAGTGCTATTGAACGGAGTGGTTGGCAGTTATAGGCGTATTTTAGCGCACCCGTATAGAGGCCCCAATCCTTGGGGTGATCCCCCAAGTAGCTGCGTATCGCGGGCTTTATCGTCTGGTTGTATCTTTCGACCTGTCCATTCGTTTGAGCATTGTAGGTTGTGGTGGAAACGTTGTGTATGTTCATGATCTGACAAACGTCATGGAAGAAATTGGCGGTGAAGAATCCTCCGATATCGGATATTAGTTCGTTTGGGATCCCATAGTTGAAAACCTATTCGTTCACGAAGTGCTTAGCCTCTTCGGTTGCTGACAACCACTTCATGGGAATGGTCTTGGTTAGCTTCGGGAAGGGATGTGATATTACAAGTATATACTGGTTGCCGCGTGCGGTTTTGATGAGTTCACCCAGGACGTCGATGGCGACAGACTCGAGTTGTGCTTCTGACGGAAATAGTTGAAGTTCCGTTGCGTTTTTACGGGGTTAAAGGTAGTTGTTGGCACAAGTTGGACATAGTCGTGCAGTGGTGTAGCAATCGACTGCGCATGCAGGCCAGTACAGATGAAGTCGTATAGTCTGGTATAGTTTCCTGCCCCTGGGTGACCTTCTAGTCTGACGTAAAGGTGTATGTGCAATACTCTTGCCTTCAAGGCATGAGTAATGACTATTTGAGGTCCGTTGTCAGCTTTCCGGATGATTTATCCGTCGTTGTTGAAGCAGAAGGCTAACACCACTCCCTCATCAAGTTTTTGACGTATGGTTTGACAGAAGGAGTCCGATTTTTGTGCGATGATCAGCTCCTCTAGGGAGATTTGTTGGAATAACGGGTCCAACTTTGTTGGAGCAGGAAAGTTTGCGCACACAGCGTCGGAGGGGATGTCATCCAAATCGTTGTCATCCAGTTGGTGATAGGTGTCCGGGGTTTGTGGGTGGGTGGTAGTCATTTCGTAATTTCTTGTACAAGTGGTCCAAGAGGTTTTTTTGTTTCACGTGTATTCCCATCGTGTGGGTGGGCGTTGTTGAACGACAGGCAAGAGGTCTCTGGGTTGGTGTGATTATCGTCGGGAGGTCTTCAGCGTCGCCCGCAATTGCTTCGGTAGATGTTCAAAGGAGAGATAATTCATCTACGTGCGTGTTCGTCTTACCAGTTTTGTACTGTATGTGGAAATCGAATTTAGCGAGTCGTAACCGCCATCGCATGAGTTTGCCTGATGGGTCAGTAATTGTTAGCAACCAGCCAAGCACTGCATGGTATTTGTAAAGGATGAACTTCTCATAGAGAAGGTATGGCCGGAGAATGGTTAGAGCTCATAAGAGGGCGAGACATTTTCGTTCGGTTGCTGAATATCTCTTCTATGCTCGGTTCAATGAACGGGACCAATACCCGATGGGTTTTCGTTCCCAATCTGGATGGGTTTGGAAGAGTGCACAGCCTATTTGGTGGTTTCTTGCGTCCGTATCGACGAAATACGGGAGGTTTAGTTGAGGTAACGCTAGTATAGGTGTGGTACAAACGGTCTCTATGAAATAGGGGAGGCATTGAAGTTGCTCCTCATTCAATTCGAATGAGTCGGGGTTATTCTTCTTTAAAAGATCGCTGAGTTTAGATGCCGTGTTGGTGAAGCTTTGTATGAACCGTCTGTAGACGTTTCACACAGTCCGAGGAAGGATCTTAATTACGTCCTTGACGTTGGTGGCTTTGCTTTCCGGAGGGACTCCGTGTTTGTTCGATCTATTTCCAGTTCACCTGGTTTGATGACGTGACAGAGGTACTCGACGGTACTCGTAAAGAAATGACACTTCTTGATTTTCAAGGTGATTCCGGCTGCTGCAAGGCAGGTTAAGATTTCAGCCACATGATTGATGTGTTCCTCCACCGACTTGGAGTATATAACAACGTCGTCGAGATATATCAGTCAAGTCTGCCACTTGTACTTGGTTGGGATGAGGTCTAACGAGCATTGAAATGTTGCGGGAGCATTTGTGAGCACGAATTGCATCTGCTTTTATTAATCCGTGCCAGAGTGGCATACGAACGCGGTATTTGTTTTGTCAGCTGGTTTGATTGGTACTTGCTCATAGCCAGAATATGCATCCAGGGTTGTAAACATCTTGGCGTCTCCAAGTCAGTCAATACACTCGTCCATACGGGGAAGTGGGTATCTGTCCTACACAAAGGATTGATTAAGCTTCCGGTAGTCGATACAAAATTAGAGTTTACGGTTCTTCTAGGGCGCGAAGAGGACAGGTACTGCCCATGCAGAATAAGCAGGTTACATTACTCCGGCTTTGAGCTGTTTGCTAACTTTGAATTGTTCGAGTTCTCTGGTATTTGGTCGTTCTCGATACGGTGGTGATTTGAACGGTCTTGTGCTGGGTATGAGGTCGATGGCGTGTTCAGTGACATTTAAAATCCCAAAAATTTCCGAGTCACATGCGTTCGTGCTTTGTTGACATAGACCTGATCTTGTCATGGCGTTTCTCGGGTACTCCGAATGGTATGTCTTCCGCCTTCGTTGGCGTTTCGTCTTGGTCCACGTGCGACTTGTGTAAGTCTGCGAGATGTTTGTTAATTAACGCCTGGTCTTTGGCGGATTGCTGACACTTCCGAAACAAAGAAGGTGATAGGTTTGATGATTCCGACTCGGGGACTAAGCCGAACATTTGGGCGTGAGAAATATTGGACTTGACGAGCGAGGTGGGGTGCGAACTTGCGTTAGCAATATGTTCATCGAACTTGCGTTAGCAATATGTTCATTTAGAAGCAGGATATTTGGATGTTCTCCAAAGTTGGCAACTAAAATCTGGAAAGGTTTTCCGTCTGTTACATCGGCTATTACTGCACCCGCTAGACATAAGTGGTTGTCGCAGAGGCGTGATGTTGGTTCAACGAAGATTAATACTTAGCGAGCCGTTGTGACCGGAACCCAGGTTGGCGTTTCCGGTTGTATTACCATCTGTTCCGCTACATATATTTTTGACGAATTCCTCCCCTTGGCGGATATGTATTCCTTTTCCTCTGGTAACGGCAGAGCGTTCAAGAGTCTCTTGTTCGGTTTCCGAATGATCGGAACTGTCGTACCGTCGTCAAATTCAACTAACCGCTTATGCGGGCGGATTGCTTCAACATGTTTTTCTCAGAAATCACAACAGAGGATGACCGACGCTGCTTGTAGATCGGAGTTGCTAGTAGATCGGCCACGTAGAAGGTCACCATCTCCGACTGCGATCCGAGTTGTGCAGCTAGTGTTATCGTCTCCGTCATATTAAGCGGTCTGTTGTTAGCGTCTCGTATGTTGATCGACCCTTTGAGGGTCTTGATAAGTTTCTCCGATCCATACGGAAGGTCGGAGCTTTTGATGAAACTCGAACCAGAACCGGTATCCACGACTGCAACAAACCGTTTTGTTAAACGTAAAGTGAGACAGAGATAGGCATAGACACGATAGTTGCGTCAGGCTAATAAGAATACCACGACTTGCGTGCTTGTACGGGTTACTTTTCGCCATTAGCGTTGGAGACAACCGAAACTGTTCGTTGGTAATGGTATTTTTGATGCGACAGAAGTGATAAGAGAGTCAAGGTGTAAATTCCCACATTGAACTAACCATTCGAGTGACGGTTGAATGGCGCGGGCGGAGAAGCAGGGACATGTTGGCGATTGCGGAGGTAGATGATGGGGATGGTAGACGGCAGTTGATGGTAATGGTGAAGGAAAATTAGAGGATGGTAGATGGAAGGCGACGGTAATGATGATGGCGGATGTTTCTGACGGTAGATAATGGTGATGATAGATAATGGTGATGGTGGATGATGGTGACGGTAGATAATGGTGACGGTAGATGAAGGTGACGGTTAAAAAGGAGATCCATTGTGATGAGCGAAGAGGCAGGGAGATGACGACAGTGGCGACGCGAGAGACTCTCGCGGAAGAGGACGGCCAACGCCCATACGGTGAAAAGGGGAAAAGGATGATAAATCCAGGCAGAGATGAACATACGAAGGTAAGGGAGATGTGAGTATGTTGGTGGCAAGATAACCCGAGAAAACGTGAAACTTGCACAACTTAAGACGGCGTATAAGGCAAACCGCAACACTGTACAAAACAGTATAGTGTGAACTATACACCCAACGCAGTACAGTACACAGGAGGAAACTCACGCCACGGGAGAAACCCAACTGCACTGTATAAATCAAAATCACATCGCCCACTACAGTGTATTTAAATGCGACAGTAGCACGAGAATACATGTTGGATCCAAGAACATTGCTGAGTATGCCACCCACGTGTGTTACAAACACGCATCGGTAGCTTAATTAGGACATGGCCACCCTTCGGTCAAGAAACACAGTCACCCCACTCGAACTTTTCATTATTTATGCCCACCTCACAGAGGCTTTGCTCGAAATAATAAAAAGTCAGACACATTAAGATCATCGAACTGCAAAACCAGGAAAGCAAAAACAGCTCCATTTGCCAACCGTTACGCCCAACCAGCTGACACAACAGAAGAGAGGAAACCTGAATCACCATACACGCGCCAAGGTTAATCACTAAAGTTGGTAGCCCTCTGACCGCACGTGCACACCAGGTACAGAATCAGCATCGACTGCGATTCGAGTCGATAAAGGCCACTAGCGTAGTCTTCGATTAGCCGCCCGTAAAGGTTTGTAATTGGACCAGAGAGCTGTTTGCACCGCCTTTCCTTATAAAGAAGTGGATACCATAAATACACATTTAAGTAACCGTTAAAACTATAGATTCAGATACGTACATATTTAACCTAATTAGCCAATTCTCTTCGCCTTTCGGCTACCTATTTTTCAACACAAGGGGAATTTGTGAAGGAGTCTTTGGGCGACTCAGGATTTTCTTTACTACAAAAGAAGAAGCTTCTGCAAGTCCCCGGGTTAGTTTCCCTGTGTCTTTTCACTGTTTTCGGTAACGTCGTTTCCTGTCTGAGGGTTGTTGTTCTGCTGGTGTGAGGTTAACGCCAGTTTTACCATGCGGTATGCTGTATGCGGCACACGAGTCGTCTGTGCTGTTGACAACTTGTCATAGTTGGTAATGACCTGCTCCATTTTGGAGAATTGTAGTTGACATTTAGGAGAAATGTGTTTGAATTCGTAGCATTGGTGACAAATAAATGGTTGTTGTGTCTGTCTGGTAGCTTCATTTGTTGGCGGTCCACTCCACACGGTTGGGAGTTGAAGAGCGTCCACAGAAGTTGATATATCCCGGTCTGATTGTATTCGTGTACAGGTTGGTTTCTTTTCCCATTATCGTGTATGGTAAGTCGTTGGTGTCCACCAAATCGTCTCGTACTACCATGTTGTATTCGGTCTCGGCAGATTGTTGATCAGCTAGTTATTCCGCGAATTGTACTTCGCGTAACGTTTTAGATCCCCGAGTGGGTAATGTTGAAGTTCGCGTTCCAACGAGTTGTGATCTGTATGCGTCACATTGGTCCCGGGCATACTGAACAAGGCGATCGAAAGTTAACTCCTGACGGAGTTCATTTTCCCGGAAGCGCGCAACAATAGTACGGGTTGTTAATGCAAGTACAGTTACAAAGAACGTCATCTTTTCCAACTAGTCATGGACATTACCACAGTGATAGGCTGCGCAGTTCAACCTGGACTCGAAATCCTGTTCGCATTTATTAATTAACTGCCGCGTTCCGCGTAATGTATTTACAGCGGCACGTATGGATGCAGACGTGGCGTGCGTCTGCAACAACACTAATTGAACGGATTCTGGCCAACAAGTAACACCTCCGGAGCGAGCTCTGTTTCTTGTTGATCGGAAATGTTTCGCAGCTTTCCCCATAAGGAACTGGAGAAGAATAAAGTAAGCTTGGGACTTGGTCGTAACGAGTATGTCACATTCTTTCATCATTCTCGAGAGGAAGTCGAAAACCAGTATTTGATTGTCGCCCGAAAATTGGTGTTCTTTCATCGTCATCTCCAGATTCTTGAGGAGTCTGTGTAATTATACAGTCGACGCACTGTAGCTCCCGCCACGTGTGCAGGATAAAAGATAGTATCGATAGAACATTACCCGGTCTAAAGCCGGGTTTGATGGTTTAAACAAGGTCAGTCCTCGGTACTTCGGGCCATTTTCAAGTTCGAAGAACGGTACGGATAGATCCATTAAATACGGGTAGAGGCCCGTAGTTTCATCATCTTCTTCGGACGACGAGGAATCATATTCGGGCAAACTTCGTGGTCCGGATGTCGTGGGTTCTTCCCTTGGGTTCCAACTGTTTGTCGTTATTATATAGCTTTCTATTCGCGTCCCCGGTGTCCTCCCCTTTCACTCGAATTCTTCCCTCATTTTCACTTTTCGTGGTGTGGTCCTACTCTCTATCTTCTTCCCTTCCCTTCTTGTCCCTGACCTACTTCATCTTTATCTTTTCTCTGAAATGAAATTGAAGAGGTTTTTACTGCACCGATTGGGTTGATAAAGCACTCCCGAATGCCCCTTTTTCTTGCTCCCTCCGTAAGTGGATATCTCTTCTCCCTCGTTACTGTTTTGCTCGATCTTTCGTCCTGAGTGCTGGGTTTCTACTGTAAGTCGGGTTTATTCAGTATGGTATGAGTGATATCACTCCGTTTTTTCCACGGTCCCTTAAACTGCTCTCGCGGTCATTGTGCAGGACTATTAGGGCGTTGTGTCACTTATGTTGCGACCCAATGGCGATTCTGGATGCGCGATCGGCCTAGCGTGGGTAACGGGTTAGGTTGACTCTTCGCTAGGTTGTTACACACGTAGGTTTCTCTACTGTGATCTTGTTGATGTCGAATCTGTCAAACGAACAAGGCAACTTTATTAAATGGTTTTAGTGACGAGCAATCAAATGTATAATAATAGTGATAATAACAATTAGATATGTTATGTTAAATAGCAAGTTAGGAAAACACGTGAATTGCGATAGTAAAATAGGAATTGGGTTAGCGGGCTCTTTCCGACGTATGCAATTACGGAGGTCTACTGGTCTTTCTTGGCACGGTTTATCAATAACCCTGATATAGTTGAATATCTTCGCGGTCTAGTTGATCCGGAGGCACGCTAATTTCTCCCGCCGACCTCCTTTTGGTTGAAGCCGACAAGCAATCTCTAGATTACTGTTGCTCTTTGGTCCGGGTGTTACTAGGTCACAGGCGTTTTTAGGATCGGGTTTCCCTCCTCCTTGTTGACAATAAATTACCCGTTGAAATACTATTTCTGAAATATAATTGATGTCTAAAATGTGTCTATCTTTAATCTTCATCCTTCTTCCTCCCGGTTTCTGTTCTGTATATGTATGGCACTTCCGCGTTGATGTTGGCCCCAGTTCGAAATCATTAAACACGTGTACTATGTTTTTGAGATTGAGGTTAAATATTGATAAAGACAACTTTTCAAATGTGGGTAGTGCTAATTACGGTAGGCGTCGTGCCATGACAGTGTTCATGATTACTGAGATCGTGTAACATTATTCCACTAAAGTAACCAGAAAGTGTATTTAGTCTACAGTACACCTATCATCATTTCACACACGCAACTGTTCCTGGCCACAGCATACAGTCTCCCTTGTTAGGTTTATATGTTTCTGGCCACCATTTAAGAAGTCCCTCTTGTTGTCATCCATGCTCCCTTTTGCCGCCCAAACCCCCTTCCCCCTTCGTGTGCCAATCCTCCTCCAATCTCACACAACATGTGAATGTTGACCTTCTTTTCCGCGCAGTTTTTCTTCGCGTTCCTTTCTACCTTTGTGGTAATTTCCCCTTTTCCCACTTCTACTTCTCTTCCTGTCATTCGTCTCGTCGTTCTCATCTCTGCGGGAAGTGGTCTTTTCTTTCTACTTCGAAATTTCGCATCATCATCTAATCGTAATTCTGCCGTCATCCCTTCCACAGTCATTCATGCTCCTCTTCCTCCCGTTTCACCGTCATCCATGCTCCTCGTCATCCTGTTTCCCACGAACGGGGCCCTATTGAAGTCGAGAATTTCGACAGTTGACGTAGTTGTCTGATACTTCTTCCTTTTCGGATTTGGCGGTGGTGGTCAAGTAGTTGACTTTGGTTGAGTTGTGGTATAGTTTATTAAATCGGTAACCCGTTTTCTTTGTTTATCGTTGCTTCCCGTATCAAGTTATTATATATATGTCGGCCTGGCGTCTGAAGTTTCTTCACACGTGTACTCTAGATTAGAACTGTATTAGGTAATTATTATCCGTACTTCTAATCAATAGTAATTCCTATTCTGGGCTTTGATTGCACACGTGTCCTGCTCATTTTGTTCATTTATCCTGTATTCATTATCACGCTTGATACTACGTAGATCTGTATTGTCATTGCACATTGATGTGCCTTATGCTTCACACTCCTATTCCTTTATCATACCTTTTCCCGTTATCCCATTTGTTTTTCCTTTATCCTACCTCTTTTCCGTTATCATACCTCTATCCTACTATTTTACCCGTTATAATACCCTTATCCTACCACTTTTCAATATCATACCTTTATCCAACCACTTTTCACTTATCATACCTTTTCTCCGTTATCACACCTCTTTTGTTATATGATCCCTTCCTCACTTGTCCACGTTGTCTCCCTCCTACTCATATGCCATCCCCATCGTAGCACCGGTATCTTTATGTTTCACGGAACCCAAAGCACTCGCTTGAAATTAAGAATTAAAACAGGCCGATGGGTTAGAACTGTGCGATCGGGCTGGTAGATAATCTCTTTTTATTGGATGTGATGTATCACGATGTACCATGGCGACCCGTTGAGACGGTAAGAGTAGACGTTGGGGTGCGTCTTCCCGACCCGAGATGGACTTTTTATGTTGTTGTTCAACCTCGACAAATGAGTGTTGTTGTTGCGTTGAAACACGCTCTAAGATCGCGTTGACATTCGAACGTAAGAGTTTTACGGCATCTGCTACTGACTCCTTTGGGGAATAAATATTTTCGGTGAAGGATTGCTTAATGATCAACGTAAGCTCTTTGCGAAAATGTTTGAACTGCTCCTCGAATTTGGGCTTGGGGGTAAGATCCTCTTCCAGACGTTTGTTTAAGTCTGACAGTTGATTTTGTAGGTCGGCAGATTCCTCATCGCAAATTAGGACTGACCACCAAGCGGTGCGGAGGTGTCTACAGAGCAGGCTCTGGAAACTGCGAATGATGCGTTACGCGAACCAGCGGGTAACATGCTAGTCACAGACCGTGTCTTTTATAATACGGGCTTCGGGATATCCGTTTATTTCTTGTTCATTTGGTAAAATGTTTATCTATTGCCACATGCGATTCTAGGCTGGGAGATGAGATGTAGTGCAATGAACTCCAGAGAGGAGGAAATGGAGCATTAAAGGGAGTTCGTGACCCTTCGTTCCGAGAAGCTCGTTTTGGTGCTTGCACTCTACCAAAAGGGGGAGGAAGAGATCGTATTGTCGAAGGTGGCGGTAGATGGATGAGGTGCGTATTCATCTTAGCGCGCTTGTGAAGTGGTGGATGTGAATACGACGAGGGTTGAGTAGGACAAAGAGACGCATTTGTATAGTGCGGTTGAGCAGCTCTCGCAAGAGAGATTGAGCTATCGTAGCCGAAATGGATTTCCTTATGGTCGACGAAATGAAAGTTTCGAGGTTAGGTTCAGACTCGAAGTTGTTTCAAGCAACTTCTAGTCTGCAACTCTAATAGATACAAGTTGTATTTAGTAGAGGTGCAGAGAGGCACACAAAAAAATCTCTTAGGTAGGTTCCAGCTGCTGCCGAATGGAAGGGGGGCGTACTGTACAAGGTAGTGGAGAGGAGTACCGGTACAGTGTAATGGGCAACAATGTCCTAAATACACGGCGATTTTGAAAAGCGAACCAAAAAATGTGGTCCTACAGAAAAGGAAATATATGACAAAGTCACGAAAAATACACGTGTCCAAAAACGAATTGCACAACACTTGTGCCATATAATTTTACTTGTACCGGTAATGGAAGTAGACGCACATGTTGGGCTGACCCGATTTTGTCATCTGAAACTCATGCTATCTCTAGTGGTAGAATAGGTCTTGAAAACAAACGCACATGTTGGAATGAGCCGTAATTGTCATATCCAACTTGTACCGTTCGAATTTTTGGAT
>JAULBU010045873.1:0-13687 GCA_032358235.1 Odonthalia washingtoniensis | reverse complement strand
CTGACTCAATAAATGAACCCTATCCCACATACATCAACAAATGTATAATATTCTTCTGAATTAGTTAATGTGAAAACACCACCACTACTAGAACCTACAGATGAATATGACCATGGGTTGGGAGATATCCGGACAGATAATTTTGAACTGTTCCAACCGTATAACTGGGGAAATGACAGTGAAACGAAAGAGCAGGAGGTAGATTACGAGCAGTCAAGTGAATCCATCATAGGTGTGCAAATCGTACAAATATCACCACAACTTGATGATATAGAAATACAAGCAAGTTCAACGACGGAAAAGATGACGGAAAAGGATAGGCGCAAATCAGCACAATTTCTTCATAAATTTATGAAAAAGAAGGTAAGTAAGCGAGTCATGAGGGGCCCATTTCAATCTATAGTAAGGTAAGATACAATTTGATAGCATATGCCGAAGGTGATGCGCGACATGAATGATGGAAATACTCTACCGAGTCACTCAACATTTCGTCAATCCGTATTTACCCATTTTATCAATTGTTTATTTGTTAGTTCACAGATGTTGAGTGTATCAACTGATACAGGGGAAAAGAAAACATTAAAAGTGATAAGTCCGAGTTCCTGAGCAATTATGGATGCATTAACTCAGTCCATATTTCAAAATGTCTTCTGCATCAATGGATGTGTGAGTCACCGTACAACGGAATCGGCATCCGAATTGGAAGACCGAAGAATACAGAACTCTGAAATCACTACTAACCATAATTATCTCTCCCCGTCTTTCAATGTACTCATTAACGGTTTTACCGATCGCGGATTGGAAGATGACTTCATTGCCATCTGCCTGCCACATATCCCAAAAATAGATGGTATTCTTATATCTCCACATCAATAGTCTATTGTGCCAATGCCTAATCCTCCATTCTAGATGACTACAAGAACAAATGCCGTGTATATTATTTGAACATTCACAGGTGGTTTGTGGACTGAAAGAGATTTTAACAGTATTTCAGTGATGGAGAGACAGGTATTCCGTTGGATCCAGAATGCAACCTTGTCTTCACAACATGAACTTGATACATTTCGTGATGGTAATGTATCGATTTCGGGAATAACATCTACAAAAAAAAGAAGAAATGTTACTACATCAAGAGGCAGACGTTCCAAAAAAGTTGTTTCAGTCAAAACACATGTAACCAGGAAGACAGTCAGGATGATACTTATTCTGATAACACAAACAGTATTCGGTTTCTACCTGGCGATATATCTGTCTTCCTTCGAGCACTAGGAAATGTAGTCACTGATGTGGTTTCAGTGTTAGTTTATTCTTTTTGGAGGTGGTCTGGTAGCACAAGAAGTAGCATGGCTTTGTTTTTTAGAGTTGGTACCGATGTTGAATATATGAAACAGTCGTTATTGATACTAGGAAAATCATCACTACCAAGATTGGTAATGGATGTAACAGGGTCAATGACACGTCAATCGAAACACAATCTTGAAAGATGCATGACTAAATGAAATCTTCATGAAGGATTTCTCTATTATACCTACCGCATTCTACTATACGCCGACGACTTTAACCCAAGTTCAGCTCTTTTGCCTCATGGGTCTGTCAGTGGCGTATATATGATGCCATTAGGACTTCCTATACATCACCTCCGCCGTCAATCTTCCATACGAACTCTATCACTAACCCCACCCGCAATTTCTACCAACTTAATTTTGGATCACATTATCTCTGACATAATAATCAGAAATACAGAAGGCTTCCAGATTGTTAACGCACATGGAAATGATGCTCGTCTTTTTTAGAAGTTTCAGGATTTGTGGGAGATTACCATGCTTCGTCCTGATTTATTGATGTTATGATGCATGGCGCGGTAGCGCCATGCACACATTGCGCCTTTCGACGAAGGAAGAAGATCAATTCATCATGATACACATACACCACGACATCACACTCGAATAATCCTAACTTTAGTCGAAACTTTTTTATGTCTACAGCGATGCGATCGTCTTTTGCGTCTTCTAGAACATATAGTTTGATTGGAATGGAGGACAGTGGTATTAAATATGTAGATGTTGCAGATAAGTGGCTATTGTTTAAGTTATCAAAACATCTTCAATCCGTCCGCGATAAATTACCATTGGATAAATAAGGAAATCGGATCTTATCAGGTATTATCAACTGCTTTACTAACAATGAAATTGCTCCTGATCCCTTGTTCACTGGTTTAACGAAAGGCCTACTAGAGTGCTGCTTTCATGAAGTTGACAGCTCAGATCGTAAATATTTCAAAATATCATTATGCGATGCCTTAATATCATTAGGTATGCATGGTGACACAAAACTTTTTAATCGCTCCAAAAAGACATTACTTAGCGTGATTATGTCTACAAAATATGTCCTTCTTACCGTCCTGCCTTCAGTTATAACTGCATTTTCACTGGCTAAAATGTTGATTGCTTACAACTAGTGCAGATTCTCAGCCGACTTTCCTCATTTACATTTTGGTGGCCGAGCATGAACATAAAATGAGAAACACGAGACAGAGTTCGTTCATAGAAATAATAGAAACTTCTATCACGAATCACAAAGAAATTTGGCTGTATTATATGTTCGAAAGGTTCACGATTTCTGTAAAAAGCGTCCATATCTGCAGCATTTAGTCGATAGACCTAATGTACATCGATTACTCGAATTCTTTTCCGTTACTATTCCAGTAATTTGGACATGCCATTTTGTTACGGAACTCGTATTTGAGTCTTCGCATCAACCACTGAAGTTCTCTTTGGCTCGAAATACGAATTTAAATTTACACATATATGCAGTTAATTAAGTCTTGGCAAAAGACTGGTTTACTAGACTTTCATATTGTTGGCACGGATGGAAAATGGAGACGAGAATGACAAAGAAATATACATGACAGCTTTACTTCGTCTAATGTGTGGAAATAATTACCTTAAGTTATTCGGTACAGATTATGATAATGATACTGCACTTCAAAAAATTCGAAAAGCAATGACAGAGTTAATACAGGAATGCTTTCATGGTATAGTATCGCATCAGTTACAGTCGTGGTACGGTCCGTCTGAAATGATAACGACATGAAGGGAGAATGGATAGGTATTAAAAGTACACAGGGAGAAACCCAACAGTAACTGCAAACAAAACACTCAACACAATATTCAAACAACAAACAACTTCGGGATCATATCAGATTTTGCACCGGTCAAACTACGGACTTCAACTTTTCTCAAAGGTCAAATATAAAAAGAAAAATTGTAATTCAGTATCATCTTCCTACAGCCAACACGTGATAAACTTTGGTTCAATATTTGAAGTAATTATAAATCAGACTTCAATATCACGAAGTGAGGTTTCCTTGACGCCGCCCACAACTGGAATAGGTCATGTTTTTTTTGGTTTTTGCACTTGGTGGAGGAATGTCTGAACCACCATATGCCTCAGTTTTGGAAATTTGTCATGTAGAAGGGAATGTTTATATGGCAGAAGTTACCGTACAGCAAACACTTCTTATGCCTATTTATAATTCAGTGAGAAACGTTGCAGCAATACATGCTTGCCACTTGGATGGAAGTTGCCATCTAAATCCAACTGGGAGACTCATTGAACATAGTGTGGACATTTTGAATGGTGAGCATTACTTTTTAATTCACCGCAAGCTTGGTTGCCCACCTCGACAAGCATAGAAATTGAATAAATATGCACTGCTAAATGATGATCATTTCTCAAACTGCACTCGTCTAAATGCACATATTCACGATTTTCTTTCCATATTTGATACTTTTATCATTTTCAACAATAAAGGTATTGTTTTGTCATCGCATACTTGAGACTTTCAATAATTATTGTTTTGTCATGACATAATTGATACTTCCAATAATTAAAATTATGAAGTACAGCATACAAAACTATTATTTGTTTATTGGCCGAACGATACAATCGTTTACTGGTTCCACACCTCCCAATAGTTACAATTATGAACCACAAAAACTAAACTCGATAATTGAATGCTTACCAAACGATGAAGATTTCTTGTTTCCATTGTTTTCAAGAAGTCTAGTTTTCAACTACAGAAAAGTATCATCCGGCATATTTCACAATTTCAAGTTGGGGCCATTTTACTGTTTGTGGTCGATTTGAGAGGTCAAGACCATATGTGTTGAAAATTGGTCGCTCTTTTGATTGGTCAGATTTGTTTTTAAATTTAATCATTACTTTTAACTGTTCTCCAATCATATGTTTAATGTGTCTTAATTGCCAACATTCCATTTTGAGTATTACTAATATCAATTAGAAAAAATAAATTGGCTGCAAAAGTCATATCAATGGATTTGCATTGCACCACTTTGTGCCAAATAATGAAATTGAAATTAAAATATGTTCGAACATGGCAATGATAATCCATTTCTGCTTGGACATGCATCGTCACGATGTAATGGTGATTACAGTGATTACAAAATTAGAAAATCGAAGAAATGACCATTTTTCTATCTACTTAATTCGATACATGACGCAATGGAAATCACTGTAGCAACAAATTTAATAATTAAATATTTCAATGTCACACTACAGTAACATAAATTTAAATTGAAAAAATTGAAAAAATTGACAATTTTTTATCACACAGTGAAACGAATTGCACCACATATATGTGTACAGTCGTTGTGCTTTGCTCGTTCTACCGAAACGGAAATTAATTCCAACATTGAGGAAACGGAACGCAGCTATTATATAGTAATAAAGAAAACGCCATGTTTCAAACAACTGTGCAATATAAACTTACCGCTGGTCATATGATAATTACGAGGTGATTCATATTCATTACGTGCCATTATATCGCCTTCTTCGCACATTCCTTCCCTTCTCTCTTTTACTGGTTGTTCTTCGCGCATCCGTTCCAGACGTCCGTATTTTTCGGTTTCCTATTCCCCATTACCAAAGCTATCTTCAATTTCAGAACTGTTCAGTAAACCAAATCTGTACTTCAGAGACTTGAATAGTTTTTAACATTCTTTTCGAATACATATATACGCTTCTGCGTAACATCTTCTCTTTTCCGTTTCGGACTTCGTATCACATTACATGAATATTGGCCACGGTAGCATGTTCCACATCTATGTCGGTTTTAATTTCGTCTTCGTTACTATTCGCTTCCATTTCGTTCATTATTTGTTTTAAAAATTGTTGCTGTTGTTGTTGCAGTTCATTCATTACTTTACCTTTCTCCCGCTTGCAAATGGATCAGCGCTTTCAGCATTTTCCTTCCAGTTCTTCGGTTCTTTCCAACACATAATTCGCCCTTTTTCAAGTTGACACTCGAACTACCACCCTAGGACTTTGCACTTCCTCTGCTGCCACCTAATATTATTGGAAAAGCAACTATTCTTGGTGTACTTTATTGAAATTGACGACTCTTCCACAACAGTACTGACTACGCCACGAAAAAAAAAAATCATAAACGCACCATCCAAGTTGCCGTCCCGTTCCAATCTGTGAGACTTTCTCTCATTCACTCACTACACGTATCACATACTCTGATATGACACGTTGCACGTTCACTACTTCACCACTTCAACAGTTATTAAAGTGGTCGATGAGAAAGAAACAATCTGTCTCGATTGTCTCTCTCCCTCATCGATCTGGACACACCACACAATCTACATTCAACTCATACTGCCCGTGTAACTCCAGTGCTCGTCGAACAGCACTTGCCTACCTACACGTTTCCACCACACGTGTAGACTATCCCCCGACCTATTTCATATTAAATTTGTAACACAACACAATACGGCCGCTGATTGGTTGTTACATAACAACGTACAGTTTTATAATATAAAAAAGGTGTTTTAAAATTTTAAAGTTATAAAATTCTATAATATAATTTATATTCGAACTTCGTTTCAACACCCTGTATTCCCATTGTTCACAAAAAATATTAATATAATTTATTAATCTCAGCACCTCTAACTAGAGATTTCAACGCTCTGTATTCTCCCTCTATGCCCCGTTATCTACTAGTACCAAAAATTAAAGAAGTAAAAATTTTACAAAATTTAATTTTGTATTGCAAACCTCTTTTTCATTTTTCAACAAATCAACAGAATTCGCGGAACTGTTTTTGTTTTGGTGATTTGGTGATTTGTAATCACCACACCAACTTTAAAATGTTCATGGAACGGCCCTCACTCTCTTGATGTATGTCCAAACATTTTTTATGTTCAATCCGTTTTGAGCTTATCACCCACAATAACAATAACAATAACAACCAAAATGAGAGCTAATGTCGGTGGTCGTAAACTTCTGGGGACTATAGCTGATTTGAATAGGGATGATGACGACCATAACGTTGGTAATACTCACCATCGTTTAAGATCACGTAGATTCAGACTAACTCCACAATCAACAGGTTATACAACAGGTTATACAACAGGTCCTTCAACAACAACAGGATCAACTACAACGGCACCACCTCCAAGGAGAAGAGTAAATTCTAGATTTCGAACATATCAAGTAGTATTTACATTATTTCCACTTGCGGTATTATTTCAATTAATTTATTTATCAACACCACCAAATTCATTTCTATCCGATTTATTAATATCAAATAATTTTATAGCATCACCGATATCATCAATAGTTAAAACACATAAATTTTTTATAAATTCTCCAAATTTATTTGCACCTTTTATTACTTCAACAATAACTGAAAATTCAACAAAAACAAATCAATTTTATACAATTCCAAGATTATATACTGGAAATACAAATGAAATTCATGCATTTATTATATGCCATCCACGTAATCAATGTTGTTATGATTCTGTATCTGTTTCTATTAATGCTTTATTTACAGAGCAGTCTTTAGCACCCACACAATTGACAATTATTCATTCATGTTTTTCGAAAAGACATACAAATCTATTACGTCAATCATCAACACCTTCAATAAAAAAGAAAACGCTAATACCCAAATTAATATTTTGTCATCATCAACATGATCAAAGTACTTTTGATGGCTGTGTTTTAAATACAATTCATTCTATTCCACAACAATCATCATCAAAATTTATTTTATTATTATCACATGGTCATATACTTCATCCAACAGCTGTTGAATCATTATGGCTATCTTTACGTTTACGCACACATTTATCCGCAATATTTCCATTACCATATTCCAAACAATCAATTGATAATTCAAACAATAACCCATTAAAGTTATCAATACGTTTTCCAAATGCTACTATAAGTTCAAATACAGATGATGATGGTACTGTACGTATACGTAAACGACCATTATCTTTAACAGCACCACTGTTAATTCGGTTATCATCTTTTCATTTTTTTTCTGATATTAATAGAAGAAAAATATTATTTTCAGAAATTATGTTATGGAAGTCTTATTTAAATATGTTAGCTTATACTCGTGTATTAAGAACACCATTATTTATAGATGCTTTAGAAGGTTTTCAAGATGATGATGATGATGGTTATAATAATTTTAATAATAAAAGTATATCCAATATAATTAAAAGAGAATTATCAACATTAGATAATAATAAAGATGGTAAGAAAAGAAGTAAAAGTGAAGTTGAAAAATTAGAACAAGAAGGTTCTTATTTTAATGAAAGATACAGACATTTATTATTATCTATTGATAGACAACGTGCTAAATTATTTTTATCATCGCAAGGTAGACAATCACCTTCTTGGTTGAATACACCTGCATCATTTTATAAATTATCATCACAAGATGATGAATTAGATTTATATTCAAATAATAACTTATCTAAATCAACAATAACAGATATATCAAATTTAAAAACATATTCTACATTTTCAAATGATAAGGAAGTACAAAATGAAAATCAGCAACAACAAGAATCAATAATGTTTATATTACCATGGTTACAAATGGGGGGAAGTGAAACATCTGTATTAAGATTGGCCAAAAAATTTAAATCAAAAGGATATAGAATATCATTTATACTGACAACACCGTATTGGTCTATTGATCCATTAGGTGAAATTAATCCACATACAAATGCATGGATATCTTTAGCATATTCAATAACACCTGATGTATATTCATTAAGTCATTATGGTATACAAGAATCAACATATGTATTAAGTCATTTATTAAAAAGTAGATATCCTAAATATGTATTCATATCAAATTCGAGATATGCCTATATACATTTAAAATTAATTAGATTATTAATCGATAAAAAAACAATTATATCAGATTTTAATCATATGATACATGCAAGTTGGAATGGTGGGGGATTGCCTAGATTTGGTGTTAATTATACTAATTGGATTGATTTACATTTTACTGCTTCTAATGATGTTAATTTTTTTATGAGATCTCATCTGAATAATACTAATATATTAGATTATGAACCTAATAAAATAAAAACTTGTTATATAGGTTCTGATATATCAATAGCATCAACAAATAATGAAAATGATAGTAATGATGATGGTGAAAAATTAAAAGAAAAATTAGGTATTGAAAACGATAAAATTATAGTTGCTTTTGTTGGTAGATTTATATTAGAAAAAGGTACGGACGTAATGATTGATATAGTACGTCATTTATATAAAGAAGAAGTAAATTTACGTGATAAATTACAATTTTTATTTATTGGACAAGGTGATCAAAAACAAGAATTACAAAATTCATTTACTTCTTTACCTAGTTCATTTGTTTCAATTTTACCCGCTATGACTGAAGAAGAATTAAAGCATAATATTTATGGTATGAATAATGTTGAAATTGTTATAGTTTTATTGCCTAGTATTAATGAAGGTATACCATTAGTTGTATATGATGCTATGGTATCTGGTGCATTAGTTATATCTGCTGATGTTGGTGGACAAAGGGAAATTATAACAAATAATGAAAATGGTATATTAATACCTAATTCTAAATTTGTTAATCAAATGAGTGATCGATTTATTAAAGTTTTAAAAGATGTACATGATAATTTAGATAAATATCATAATATTAGAAAAAATGGTTTGATTCACGGAAAAAAACTTTTTAATAGTAATAGTTTTTATGCTTGTATCGAAAATGGTTTAAAACTTGCTTATCAAAGACGTGAATGGAATTTAGATAATTTAGATAATAGTAATTCATCTATTACTATTGATTCAACTATTTTATTATTAAAAGAACAACAAAAACAAAAATCAATAGCAACTATAGAAATAGAGTTTAGAAATGAAATTGGGATTAGAATGAAAGAAGAAATAGATGATATAATATTACAAAGAAAACAAATATCCAGACCTTTACATCAATCATTAACAATTGGTATTAAAACGTATATATGTGATCGTAATACAATTGAACAAGTACATTCATTAATAAAGTCAATACGTAATAAATATCCACATGTAACAATAATATTTGGTAATGATGGACCTATTCATTTAAGGAATGAAAAATTTTATCAAACGGATGCAAATTCATATGAAATTCAATTACCTCCAAATTCAGGTATATCATTTGGAAGAAATGCTCTTGTTAATGCAACAACAACTAAATATTTTGTATTATTAGATGATGATCATTTATTAGATGAAAATACGAATTTTATTAATATTATTAATACAATTGAAAATGATGGGTTTGATTTAGTTGGCTTAAGAATACGTAATTTACCAGGTATAGAAGAATTAGAACAATTAGGTATTAATATACCTAGATATGTATCAAATATTATTGAATTAACACATCAAAGAAAATTAGTATTATGTGTATGGAATGAAAATAATGGTCCTGGTGTATGGGGATTAAAACATGGTATTGAAGTTGATGTTTTACATAATGCTTTTGTTGCTAAAACTAATATATTAAGATTATATCCATGGAGAGACGAATTGCATGTCAATGAACATATGCAATTTTTTTTAGATTTATGGAAATTTAAAAAGTTTTCATCCACTAATCATCAACATAATCATGTTAAAATTGGTTATTTACCAAGTGAATTCATACATCACAGGCCTAGAAAATATTCGAGATGTTATCAACGTGTTCGTTACAGAGAATCTAAATTTGCTAAATTATTGGATTATGATGATCACTTTTTATATGATAAGAAATGTGGTGATGATTTTCCTCAGCTTGTTTCTAAACATATGGTTCGTCTTCACCATCCTGCAGCTGCAAAATCCTAAAAATTCCTACTTTAATAAATTAGAATGAACTTTGAATGATTTTCAATTCGACGGGGGATGTACCGATGGCATACAATAGCAATTACAAATCATCATCATTCCAATTTTCGAATTACAAGCATAAACATCAATATCTCTTATGATCTCATCCAAAAGTTCCGCATGCTCCCCATGAATAGTTGTACGTTCGGTCACTAATAACTTTTCAATTCGCGATAATCATCTTCACACGATCACTTAATATTTCCACAACAGTTCGATGGACATGTTTGTTTCATATTTTTAAATATGTTTTTAAAACAACACTGAGTATTCTGTTATAATTTTCTTCGTAATTAGATGGTTCAACTTAAGCAACATTAGCGGTTATACCTTTAATTCAGACTTCGTACTATAACGCGCAAACCATTTTGCACATTCCTATTGAACAGTGGAGAGGTGTTCCACCGACAGATTTCTACGAAAAATACATGAAAGAAAATGATTATGTCTAGACTCTGCATACATCAAGAAAACTTGAACGAAAAAGTTACCCATACCTCGCTATTTTTTTAACTTTTTTTTTTTTTACATCCTCTACATAAAACACGGGGGGTTGTTTATTGACAAAAAAAACATTGTGGAAATCGGACTAACGAGTACAGAGAAATTTCACCCACAACATAGACCACTCCAAATCTCCATACTTCAAGAAAACTTGATGTTTAGACTGTATGACACCCTCAAAATTAACCGAAATTAAACATTCACGCGATGGTTGGAATGCCATGTTATCCAACAACTTTTACGTCTTCCATCTATCGGTGGTTTGATGCAAAGAGTACTATTATCACACCCAGTGCAAACAAAAGCAGACGACCTTTTCTTCGAACATGAACCATGGGCGTAGACGGTACATGCGACACATGGTCGAATCTTAGCTCTTTTCATCTCATGTGGCCATTGTTTCGAAAGTCGTTGCTATCGCCATTCATCATCGCCAGCTAGTTTTCACCTGTTTCTTTTTGGCCAGTGTTTCTGCTGCAGACCAATAATGGTTTCTGGTGATAAAACATAATCAGAAGGATCCTCAGCAAGGACAGGAGGAGCAGATCCAAGTTCATAAGGGAGTAAAGATGACGTACCATTTCTTCTAATCGATGATTTTATTTCTGAAAGAAACACACGAAGCGGCTCTTTCTTCCAAATTCGATTAAAAGTAGAAATAACGTTGGATTGTGTGGTTACTCCCTGTCTCCTTGCATCTATAATATCTTCAACAGCCAAAAAACGATGTAGAAAGTATGAATTATAAAGTAGATAGTTCAAGAAGCTGAGAGTGACGAACTGCGACAGATTCAAATTACTACCCCATCCTGACTCAATGTGTGTCATATAACGTGACATAAAATCAAAAAATGGTTTAACTTTGGGCCACAAAGCATGAGGACTAGGACATAGGGATGCACCATTGGTATAGAAACATCTTCGAAGAATGTATTTGTCAATAGCACGCCAAAAAAGAACACTGTAGACGAAACCATTACTATATTGAGCGTGAAGATAGTTACAATCCTCAACAAAAGGGATCTTTGAGATCTCAGTCTTTTGATATAGAAAAGAAACGTGTGGAGCTACTATATATATTAGTTATTTCATATGATCATTCAAAACAGCATCTGGATATGAAACTAGGGCACTGTATATAATCCCTTCTGTCGAAGATTTGAAATAAAGTCCATGATGTATTCCTATAATATCAACGTGATGCTTTAGATATGTATGGTGGGCAGATGAAATAATCTTCCGGTAAACCGCATACCAAAATAAACAGTTCCAGAACCTATAATCACCATCCACTCCTGTAGCAGTAGCCACAGAAGAAACAACAACATGTGCTTGATCAATTGTATTTGGAGTTGTTGTAGTCTTTATCTCAACAGCAGCATCAATGAGAACCTCAGAGTGAAATTAATAAGAATTCAGTACAGCGGAGTGGGCTGGTCTTCCCAGTGAAGACATATATGTATCTGAAGTGATAAAGAAGTGTCTCCATTTCTGGAAAGTTTTAGAGTACCAGTTTTTAAGAGGAAAGGAATCCACAAAAACAGCAACTTCATCCACTGAAGCAGCCAGAACATCAAAATCGCGGTCTAATGTCTCCACAGATTCGACATTATTTGGCATAAGACAATTTATGGTGATGAGACCGACGTCATATTTCCCTGCAAAGTAATTATAACGCATATCATGAACCCCCTTTGAATTTTCCATCATAAAATTTGGGATGTTTTCTGCCGTTTTATGTTCGTTGATTCGACCCATTCTTAGAGCTTCACCCATTCACACCCTCCAAGTGGTCTCATTAACCAGACGGAAATAAGCCTATCCAAGAAACCAGTATGGGCCACTTGACCTTCTTGTCGGAGCGAAGCAGATTGCACATCCCCATCCGCGCTGCTTGCCTGTTCCCTCACCATACAGTTATTTCTTCGAAGGGATAGGATACGTACTGCATATGTACTTGTAACGCGTCAAAAGCGCATCAAGTGACAATCTTCAGTGACTTGTGCCCCGGTTACTTGTCGTAACGAATTCCATCCATGGTTGTAGTTGAAAGGATGATAACGAAATGAGTGTGGTGCAGCAATCGTACTAATTATCATACTTCTCAGAACAAAAATATCTGATTTACAGGGTGTGGTGCAATGCACTTTCAAAAGGAAGATTGAGGGGTCCTGCAACAAGGCGTTCGAGTCCTTCTTTCCGCAGTAGCGTGTCGAGCAGAGCACTCCACCAAAGAGGGGGAGGGATTGGTTGATTGCGGGCAGCTTCCCGTCAAATATTCTCTGCCTTGAGGTAATCGTTCAATGACAGGGGGTTGGTCGGCGGGTAGACATGTGAGATGGTCGGATGAGCTCGTGTCGAGTCAGGGCGTACGCTTGTAAAGCGGTGGAGATCAAAACGACTTGAGAGAGTCGGTCCAATGGTGACGTTTGGAAAATGTGGTTAGAGACGACGATCGGTGAGTCGGATCGGGGATGACGCTTGTAAGGCACAGTCGAGCGACTATCGCAGAGGAGAGGTTCAGTCTATCGTAGCCGAAACGGATTCGTATGGAGACGAAAAAGCTAGTTGCGGGAGTAGATTGAGTCCCAAAGATGCTTGTCTTTATTAAAGTAAAACGGATTCCGGTTCCAAAAGACCTCTTAAGTAAGCTTTGCCCGTCATGCGACGGTTGAGGTGTGAATACAGCGTGCTTAGTACAGGAAGATACTGTACCAAACGGTGTACAGATGTAGACTGACACGTGGTCAGTCGTCCAAATGGTCAAACTACGCAAAAAGTGAAAACGTGACAGCGTGACAAAATGTGACAAAATGTGACAAAATGTGACAAAATGTGACAAAATGTGACGAATCGTGACGAATCGTGACGTGGCGTACACTTTGGGTGTTGAGATCAGAAACAGTCGTGCCCACTGCAATCTTGACGGCCAATTGCACTA
>JAULBU010045862.1:0-13690 GCA_032358235.1 Odonthalia washingtoniensis | reverse complement strand
TTCTTTGGCAAACGCGTTGTTGATTGACTTTACTGTAATGAAGGCCTTATTGATTGATTGATTGATTCTAGTGAACTTCACTGTGAGACGTAGCTAGTTCCATCAAGTATATAAATAGGACATCAAACTACTTCCTCCCCCAGACAATAAATAAATGATTACCTTTTCCCATTATACTTTCAGTCTTCTTCCGCCTCTTCTTGTTCTCGGAAAATTCTAGAGAAAAACTTTGCTGCTTGATTTTTGGCCCTCGGCCGTTACACCATCTCAAACTTGTACTCTGCTGAAAGTTCCATCCAAAAAGTAAGCCGACCGCGGATTTCATTCTTTTTGAAGGTGTATGCCAGAGAATAATGGTTGGTAAGAAACTTGAAAGGACGAGAGGACAGGAAGTATATCCGGAACTTCCGGAAGGCAAATATCACTGCATGCACATCTCGCTGATACCCCGAGTTTCTTTTCTCAGTATAAATAATCCTTTGGCTCGAGAACTGGATGGGGCAAACCTTTCCATATTCCTTCTTCTTGGCCAACACTGCTCCGATGGCTTTTGACTAACTGTCCAATTCCCCAACAAAGTGATTGCATAAGTAGAGGTATTCCAGTACTGTTTGCACCGCCATGGATTTCTTCAGACTCACAAATGCGCTTTGGTACTTCTTCGAACGCATGAAAATTTCTGTTGATAGAGGTCAACGCATAAAGGGAGGATGATACGTCTGCAGATCCTCGGATGGATCTGCGGTAGTATCCAGCGATCCCTAGAAGGATTCGGGTGGTGAACGTATTGGTTGGCACGGGAAAGTCTTGGATAGATTCTATCTTCTTTGGGTTTGTGGAGATGCCAGACTCATCAACAATATGACCGAGAAGCTCTACCTTCTTTTTTGCAAAGAAGCACTTGATTATCATCAGCCTGAGAACTTCATTGATTAGGCGTTCTTTGAACGCCTTGAGATGCCTCAGGTGTCCATCCGTTAATTTGGAAAACGCGTTCACGTAGTCACGTTATACGCGCACAAATGGGTGCTCCGCTATCGTTTGGGCCATCATCCGCTGAAACGTTGAGGGGGCGTTCATGAGTCCAAAAGTCATAACCTCAAATTGATAAGTCCCTAAACGACACACAAACGTAGTATTTTACTTACACTCCTCGGTAAGACAAACATTCCAGTACCCCGCGAACAAGTGCAGAGCGAAGAAGACCCGCGAACCGGCCAAAATAACGAATATCTCTTGTTTCTTCGGGATTTTCCAATGGTCCTCCTTCATATTATCAGTCATCGTTTGGTAATCAACGCAAATACGAGGCTTCCAATCTTTCTTTGTATCTATTACCACCGGTAAATAGCACGTAGATGAAGCAGGGGTTATAGTTACAGCATTCAACATCTTTTCAAACTCTTCGCGCAAGACTTGGTTATGCTTCGGATAGAGTCTGCGACCAATGGATTGGATTATTTCCACGTCTTTCTAGTCTAAAAATTGTCTTACCCGTGTATTTACTGGTCCTATGTTGTAAAGGGATGTCGCAATTGTTCCACTCGGCACTGATAGGTCCAGAATCGAACGAGCTTTGTTTCGGATAAGATGTTCTAACTTATTCTTGACAATTTACAGAATATGCTACCCTTTAATTCCTTTGTCAGTTTCACTGGACTTATCATCTACATCTTTTAGATTAGTTTGTATCGTAATCAAATGCTTGTCATCTGAAGAGGAGGCTTCGGAAGCTGTAGACACGGCGGGAGTGAAAGATTCGATGTCAGCATCGTTCCCAGCATCATCTGCGCTTGGATAAGCGGAGTGAAAGAGACCAAAACATTATTTCCGTCGATGGTGAAATGTGCCTGACGTAGTCCCAAGTCCAGAACTATATTCATGTTATCTATGGATGGGTATCTCACATGGCGTCGAACGGAGTAATCTAAACAACCAAGAATTGTGGGAAGCTCGTAGACTTTCCGAACGAAACTGGTACATCCTTCAGTAATCCAACGCCTGTAAATCGTTCACCCGTCGCTACTTTTATGATTATTTGAAATGTTTCAGGAACCATAAACAATCTGTCAACTAAAGTGTATTAAAGGACATTGGGTATCGCTCCCGAGTTTGAGAGGGTCCTCAATTTGTGTCCATATACTTCCAATGAGACTACCTTAAGCTTGCGAATACCATGATCGTCCCTTTTTACGGCTTCTTGCTCTCGAAGGGTGTTCATGTTAATACCCCCGTGACCGGAGAAAAGTTACGTAGTATCTTTCTTTGCTTCTTCCGCATCTCCACGTAACAGCTGAAGAAAGGTGAGGACAGAGGATGTGCTTTACAGGTTTGGTTGCACACCAGACTTTGTGGAGTGTGAACTGAACTCTTTCTTGAAATTCTTCTTAGGTGCCCTCTACTTCTTCGATATCCCACAGTAGGACTTTGACTTCTAGGCCACATTTAGAATAGAATTATATGTGTTAATGAGTCCCTTGATTGAGATGTACCACTCTGGGCATGTTTTCCTAGAATGGAATTGGACATCTGCGCAACGTTTCACAACCATACCATCATCGACAGCTTTTTAACTTGGTTACACGACGAGATTAACACTCCCCAGGGACGATTCGTACTCAGAACTAGATCCATCTGTATCTTCTTCTGATACTTCCATCAGGGCCATATTCACCTTCGGTGCGTTCTATTTACGGCGCGGCAAACAGGTTTCTTCACCGTGTCGCATCTTAATATAACTAGGTCACCGCGTATCTTGATTAGGATTCTATGGCCAGTAATTGACTTCATGTCCGGATTTCTTACAAAAGGAATAAGCTCGGTACACCTAACCTCCGTCTAGTTGAGACAGGAAAGGGTTCAAGCGGGTATTTGTATTAGATCATGAACCAGGTTTTGAACTCTTCTGAACGCGATTACGGCTAGAATTTCCAATTGGTACGTAAGGCTATCGATCTTTGACTCGACAATAGTGACGCGGAATTCCGGTCGAACCAGGAGCCTAGGGTGTAACTCGACACTCTGGCCATCACTTTCCACTGATGGATGCGAAAGAGACCCAGACATACCAGATGACTGGAACACTCGTCGAAAATTATTATAGTCTACAATTAATTTATTGAGGGATTCGTAATCTTTGGCGCCTCTGCATATCGCAAACGAGGCGAGGTCGGATACATTCATTGCGGCACGCAGCATGCCTACATTTGCTTCTTTCTTAATTCTGGCCTTAGTGTAAGGATCACCCATCTTCTTCATCGTCTTCTTCAAGTTACATATAGATTGAGAGGCCTGTGTGACACCACGGATGATTTATTCCATCTCTTCTGTTTCTGAAACTGATCCAGAAAGGCCTGTTTGACAACTGGAAATGACTATGCCTCCTCATAAAGGTTTTCGTAAGCTGTGAATCTTTGTAAGAGAAAATCGAAGGCAAGGCTGTGAAGGTGAGCGAAGAGTTCGAACGACTTCTCATTCTACTCCTTATCACGAATTGTCACATTCTCAAAGTAGGAAAAGAAAATCCCCGCATCCCGCTAACGATTGAAGATTCGTGGGCGTTCGAAATTCTTCCTCCATGAAAGTACCATGTTGAAGTCAAAAAGTGATGTAGGGGGCTGAAGGAGCCGAAACAGGTACAACGAAAAAGAAAATGGTGCAAACAGCTCCCCTCTACCTGTATTATATTATCAAATTTTGTGCCGATATATGGAATCAACTCACTCACATAACAAAAGTTTTCAACTTTTTTCCGATGCCGGCCTATCTATCAACTTGAATAAATTCTTCTTTCTCCATGAGTCCATCGACTATCTCGGACATGTAATCCATCCAGCAAAGTAATGTGGCCTCTTAAACAATTGAGGCTATCAAAGGAACGGAACAACCGGACACGGCCACTCAACTACACAGTTTCCTTGGACTCTGTAATGTTTATCGCTTTTTTGTACAGAATTTCGGCTCAATGGATTTCCCCTCACGCGGATGCTAAGGAATGGCGAACCCTCTAAAGTCCGAACTTCAACTCATTTGGAAATAAAGACGTTCGTCAATCTCAAGGGGAAACTTCACAATCTTCTAGCACTGGTCCTACCTCGTTGTAACGCTCCTTTTAAATTTGACACGGATGGATGCAATAAAGAAGTCTGTTGTGTATTGATTCAAGAAAAACCTGAGAACAAGACGCTTCAAGCTATCGGTTCTTGAGCACGAATTTTCAACAACACTGAACAGAATTATGACATGACGCACCAGCATCACCTCTCTATCGTATTCGCTGTGCTTTTACTACGCCCCTACCTCGATAACACTAACTTCACTATTATTACATACCATTACTCCCTTCGTTTCATCATTAAACTGTCAGCTTCAACAGGACGCCTTCAACGGTAGCTCCTTCGTCTCATGCAGTTTGACTTTGAAGTCCTCCACCGTCCCGGATGCCGCCATCAGGCCCCAGATATATGCTCTCACGACTTTCGACTACAGGAACGAACACATGATCGATAGATGATGACATCCCCGTATTGCTTCTATCCAATGGAGATGCAACGACTCCGTTCAACGGCATATCGGACCTTATACCGATTCCGGAGTCATCTAAACATCCGACCCTGGACACCAATACAGTGCTTCTTGCCGCATTGAAGGATTAAATTATCCTTTTTCACAGGACGAGTCCATTCGAGCTCAAATTTCTGACAAGGAATGCAAGTGATTCCGTGACCTAATATAAAAGCCCAACTCGGTATATTGCATAAACCAATACGGTACAAATTATACGTCACTGTTCAAACCGTTATCCCTCATTCGTTGGTTGATCGGTTTCTATATCTTTATCATTATCCTATATCCGCTGGAAACCCTGGTGTCAAATTCATGTACGATATGATACACCGGAATTTTATTTGGCGAAATATGCGCAACCATTTCCATCGCACGGTAACAGAATGTCGATATTGTATGAAGGTATGCGGCTCTCTACACGTACATCGGTACCATCGCAAGCTATTTCAATAGAAGATACCACTCAAACTTTTGGCAATGGACATTCTTGTTCTACTCTTCAAAACAGCATCTGGCAATCGCATTGTCCTGGTCATAACCTATCGGTACTGTAAGCAAATTAAGGCTATTCGTCATTTAAAACAGACAGCTTCCGTAACGGTCAGCAAATTTCTCACTGACTGCATCTAAAATTTCGGCATCCCCGATTACTTTTTATCCAACAATGGCTTCAACTTTATCTCTTACTTCTTCGCCACGGTCTGCTCAGCGCTTGGAGTTCAACAACTGTTTACTTCAGCCTTAAACCTTCAGACCAATGGAAAATCCAAACGGTATAATTTGGCACTCGGCAATCGTCTACGATACTACCTTACGGAACACCAAACTGATTGGCACGAGTATATAAAGCAACTGACCTACTCGTACAACTGCCAAATACACCGACCAACCGGCATGACACTTTTCTATTTTTTTATTTCAAGACATCTTCCGAACCTGGTTCTACTATATGTCACCTCCAACAACCCTTCTGATATTTCTCTTTCTATACCAGTATGTACACGCATTACTAAAATAAGAATCCTGAAAGAACTGAAAGAGATGGATACCGATACGGACGCAAATATGAGAATTCGCTGAATTGAATTACAAAAAGTTCTTCGACAAATTTGTTCGAATAAAAACCCTCTTTCAGCCATATGACGAAGTATTCGTTGAACGCACTCCCTCTGAAATACAACTACTTCCAGAATCGATTGTTTCCACTGCAAACAAAACTTCTGAACCAGGCTCTGTCAACAAATTACTCCCTGAATTGGTAGGTCCATACCCAGTTATACATATCACCTCAACTAATATGGTGATTCACGATGGTCCGGGAGAACTTCAAGTTTCTGTCGGAAGGTGTACGAAAATACTTCCCACTGCCCCCAATATGCCCTCACCTGCAGACTCTCCACCGGATCTCAGTGGCCGATCAACTTCGCTTTGCGACGATACCGATCTCAACCGTGACGACACACCGCTAATGGACCAGTCTACAACCTTTACCAAACTAACCATGAACCGTATCTAATACCACTACTACAATGGTACCGAGATGACATACACATCTTTACTTTCTGATGGCACAATCCTCAGCGGTTTAGCTTTATCCTTACTAGATCCTACTTTTGTACCAATTACTGAAGAGCAAGTAACCGTACTCGAACAACGCAGACTCGTCGACACAAACTTGGTACGTCTACACTCAAGTAAGTGACAATTTATACAAACGACAGAAGAGACCATATTTTACTCTTCTACATTTTTTACGATTCTGCGGCTGCTCTTTTTTTGAATCCGGGAAATTTCGTTCAGGAACAGGAAATCTTTTCCCGACCCATTTCGATACAAAATCAACACGATCCGGCCTTCAATTCGGCTATGCCGATCAAAATTGAATCGTGGACGACGAATTTTAGCGTTTTATAGTGGACTGCTACATTTCCAATACCAGACTGTGAATTAATGTACCTGATCGTGCGTTCGAATCCTGTGATAATGATTTTTTATTTCCTTTCTATCCCTATTATTCCTTTACAATTATAGATTTTCACGTTCCGTCTACCCCTATTTGGCTACGTCAACTCCATCTATTCGGATTCATCTCAATTATCGTCTTCAATACGCACTTGTTACTCACCAACTTCGTTCAAATCGCAACTAACGCGTTTCTTTATTTAGATTCATGGTACATACCTGTGAACGTGGTGGCTCTTTATTTTGGTAATCGGCTGAGAAATTACTTTAATTTATATCTATATGCTCGTACTCACTCTACTGTTATCCCAAGCACTTTTACTATTTCAGGACATGTCCGTTATTTTACCGATTCGGTTTAATCTATGACGTTGCACAAACGCGACCTCACTCTGCTTACGCTAGCTATGCACGTCCGCTCCTACTTGATTATTTCACGCCGTTCATAACAATTTTCTCACCTATCCAACCAACTCACTGTGCTCTGTATTCCTGCCTCCTTCTCTATTTTCTTTTTAATTCACATGATGATGCACCGCATCTCCATGAATTTCGTACTGCGAGACGCAGTAGTTGAAAAACGGGACTTTAATCTATCAAGCGATACCCTCTATGTTTCCGGCAATGAATGCCTACATACAAGCGGTGAATGTGTACGGATGTGCCAGATAACCATTCATTTATTTTATCGATATGAACGGCACATTGGGCCATCCGTAGAATGGACATTCAAGCATCGTAGTTTTTCCCTGGGCATTCATTTCGTCAAAAACTGGTAATTGTATGAAGGCCCGGCATTCTGTGTTTTGTAGTTACGTGCAGTTGCGAAAATTAATCATAAGAAATAATGCGGGCCCAATTTTGGTCATTGCTTTCACCACGTTTTAGTCCAATTTGATGAAGACAGTGATTAAAGTAGTGCGTGTATAACCACCATCAATACAAAAAATATAAGAGAGGAATGCAGTAGAGCCACCAGCAATGCAATTACTGTACATCATGAATGTCTACATTGAAGAGCTGAAAGGGAGCCATTCACATTTACAGGACAGATTATAAATGTATTGCGTCCGTCACATCATTCAATGGACACGTTCACACCAATGATGCACATTAGGGAATTGGAATCAATAATAAATGGAAGGGAATTTGTAAGCATATGGATTTTTACCAACGATGTGGTGACAACTTGGATATGCATGGTACATATTCACCATTGACGTGAGAGATTATAAAAGTAACGTGCCTGCTACGTGATTTAACGGAAAAGGTCAAAACAATGATGCGAATTAGGAGATTGGAATTAATAATAAATGGAAGGGGTTTTATAAGGATATGACTTAAAATATCCAACGACGTGGTGACAACTTGGATATGTATGGTACATGTTCAAGTTGTCAACACGTCGTCAGGAAATTTTTAAAACCCCGTTCACCTGTTCAGACTCCTGTAAAAATAATTTGAAGAGGTGAAAGTGTTTTCATAACAATAATATTCCACGTATATCCAATGGTTGTAAAATGTCTATTTATTGGAAAGTTTGCATCAGTTGTCGGAAATTTTTTATCCCCTTCCTTTTTATACTAATAATTATTGTAACTAACATTCGCACAAAGTGCGGAAAGGCAAGAAATTGCTCGCGTTATTAGTTATTGGTTTTTAGTTGTTAGTTTTGTAGTTGTAAGATTTTGTCTTCCTAAGTGTGGGAAGGTTGGAAGTAGTTTGCGATCTTGAGGCAGTTGTTGCAGCACGAGCAGGTCAATCTAGACCAGATTCTAACCGCGATACCACGGTTCGAGACATTCAAACTAATTACTGTGTAGTCGATAAAGGAGGTGTTCAAAGGCGGAATAAGGAAACTCATAGGCAACATACCTTTATCAAACGTAGATTGCTAAATCTACGTGACGCAAGGACTAACATAAGGTAAAAATAGCAGGAACAGAAGAGAAGAGGGGAACGAAGTAAGAAGGATTACGTGAGACCCTGAGGGAGTACTTGGAGGAGGACGCACGACAGGTATAAATTCCTAATCCAGAAACAGGCAATTTGTAAACATGACTCCTTCTCCAAAGCTTCCGAGTCTAGTACTTCGATCTCGAAAATTTATGTTGAAATTCCAATCAAAACATCAGGGCTAAAATAGCGATAAGACCCAACATGATACTATAGTAAAATTCAAAATGATGGGAGGTGAAATTACCGAAGACATAGACAGTGGAGACGAAGACGAAGACAATCGGGACTTTAATCCATATCCCAATTATGCTGATGACCCAGACCGGATTCGAAAGAACTTGACGAGAGCCCAGGTAGAAACATATGAAGCACACATGAAGGAATGCACACAAACAATATACCTGACTGATATAAATCAAGAATGAGGGAAAAATATTGTGGCAAGACTTCATTGCCGATTTTGAACCACATACAATTAGGAGTTGGTCAAGGTTAATAGTCATTGAATGGAAGGATTTGTTAACACAGCGGGGGATTTACATTGACCCCGACAGGACGCGGTCACCAGCATAAACGATTGTTTATATCCTATATAATCAAGACCACATCTACATTAAAAGCGAAGCAAAACACAAAAACAACCTTGGAGGAAGCAAGAAGGAGAAGAAGAAGGAAGAGGGAGATAAAACCCAAAAGAAGCTCCAGATGATAGTGAAGAGTCGAAAAAAAGGGTCTAATGATGAGAAGAACGAACGTGGAGACGAACAAGATGAAACAAGACATTTAGAATTTGGTGAGAGAGGTGGAAACCCAGTTGATGATGATGTCGTCGATGGCTCATCATTCGAAGACGATATGAGAAAACCAATGAAATCACATAAGAAACATGAAAAACCCATCACACAAAAACAAAGCCACGAGAGTCCCACAAACAAACAAACAGAATCCGACTCCTGGAAAAAAGAAAGCCAGAGAGGAAGAGGGGTGACAACCATAATCAAGGCCCACCAATGGCAACCGACATTTCCAGGAATTTATGATGAAGACCTGGAAAATATTGTCGAACTATTCTCAGAAACTGCTGAGAATTGTGATTCTACGCAAGGAAAGAAGAAGAAGGTCATTTTCATAATGTTGAAAGGCAACGCGATCATTGTTTGCTAGAAAGGGGAAATCTCGTGCAACATTCGAAGATGGCGTGGATCTTCTTAGAACATGGTTAAACTCTTCAGACAAGAAGTCAAGACTCTTGGAAGAATGGCAATCACTAAGCCTTTCTACGGCCATTATAGAGAAAGCAAAGGAACTGGAGGTGACTGTACTTCGTATATTCTCTGATAAATTGATGAGCCTGCAACATTAATTGCATGAGGACTACCATACGGATAGATACTTAACAGACAGGTTGATGACGGCAGTTGATATCCTGAATATTATTGACTCTGTTGAGAATCGGGTGCTTAAGACGCTCATCAAGTAGTTAACAGAGTTGCGAATCGACTTTCGGGGAAAAACCATCATCAACTAACTACAAAAGCTTCTTAGCACATGACACAGGATCACAAGACACGAAGGATGGTGATGATGAGGCTATGTATAGCATAGCCCAAATCTATGGAGGCAAGGCAATGAGAAGGGTGAAGAGATATGGTAGCGGAAACCAGAATCAAAATCGGCATCAGAACCAAAATAGGAGATACCAAAAAAATATTAATTATGACCGAGGTAAGTACCGTATACTCAGTTCCAGTTGGCTACGAGTGGTGAATTTCCACTTCAATGAATAAGGAGTCAACAATTGAACAATTGAAAGGATGCACTCGGCATTCATTGGTATTATAGTCAAAATAGTCAAGGGTATACGCATAGATACCTGTTGCAACGATAAGAGCATCATATCTATTGGACAATACAAAGCATACTGTGACGAGTTCTGGTTGAAGAGCGCGATGAGACCACCAAATGGGAGAGAAGTGACTGGAATCGGATGAAAAAAACTTATAAGTGATACTGCAGAAATACAGGTACCATTAAATAAGTTGGGTTTGGTAATAGATGTAGATTTCATTGTGTTAGATGAACCTGTTCCGACGTTAATGTCAATAAAAGACATAATAACGAACCGCTTGGATATCAGTATTCAAGGCCGATATATCAGCTTCAATGAGAAAAGGCACCACTTAAATCTCGAAAAATATTTCTTAATCCATGAATAGTCACGATCTGAAATGAATTATTCTTTATATACTGAATTGGAACTCAGGAAATACATAAGCCATTTGAACATCCAACCGTGAGTGTAAAAGAAGCGTTACTGAGAAGAACCAAAGAAGGGACATTGGGCGTAGAGACAAAGGAAGCCATTCATTAAATATCCAAAGAATTTTGGTCATGTAAGACATATGCCCGAGCACCGAGACGTTTCAAATTACCTGTTGTAACCGCTGGATTAAGATTTAATCACAGAGTTCAAGTAGATACCATGTTCATAGGTGGGAAACCAATATTGCACATGGTAGATGTTGCGACCAACTTCAGCGCTGCTTCATTTTTTCGCATTCAAACATCAGCTGAGGTATGGCGAACGATCCAAAACCATTGGAATCTGGTTTACGTCGGCCCTCCGGATCACCTCACAGCTGATCAAGGATAAAAATATATAATAAAAGAAATGAAGCAGAATCTTGAGTCAGCAGGAGTAACACTGCATGAGGCGCCAGTTGACAATCCGGGAACAATCGGAACAGTTGAAATTTATCATTCCCCCCTCAGGGTAGCATTCTTAAAGATTAGGATGGACTTGGATCGACAAGTATCGGATGATGAATTTCTCAACATGGCCGTTTTCTCTGTCAACTCGAAGGCCTTTTCCCATTCTTCTGGTATTCGGTGTCATTCTCAGTCCCGCAAGAACCTTACAACAGATTACTCAAATCCAGAGATCACGGGCTATAGAGTCTGCAATGGTGGAGATAGAGAAAGAACATGCCAGGCGTAGGATGTAATTTGGATTAAGGAACAAAGGGAACCAGAAAGATTGGAATTATCGGCTAAAATTAGAGGATTTCCAGCTGGTTCAAAGGTGTTTGTATACAGAACAAAAGACAAACTATGGAAAGGCCCGTGCACTGTCATCAGTATAGACGGAGATACCGTAGTGATCCAAACTAAGACTGGAGCAGAATTTTCAGGCCGTCATGTGTGAAGCCATGTGTATAATCGGTGCTAAATGAGGTAGGGGAAACAGAAGAAAGGTAAACGGTTAATATAAGTCTACCATCAAAAGGGATGTCAGTAAAAGTAGATAAAAGAGGTCAGATGAAAGGAAACCAGAGGAAAGAAGAATTAAAGAAGTCCGGACAAGACAAATTTGAAGGACTATAACATAACTGGTACATTTGTTGCAGTTAGTAGGAAGGATGTGCCGGAAGGAATCATAATATTTTGATCTAGATTCATAGATGAAATCATAAAGGCAGGTGAAGGCTTACGTCGTAAATAGTGTCTTGTTGCTAACAATTACTCTGATGAAGCAGCAACATCGATAGAAAAACCAGCTCCAACTATACAGCGGTCGTCACAAAGAATTTTATTAAGATTAGAAGCTTCCAATCCACACATGACCACCTTCTCGAGTGACATAACAAAGGCATATATCCAAAGAGATCGAGACTTGGAAAGGGAGGTATACATCACCGCACCGTTAGAGATGAATATAACAGAAGGGACCGTACTGAAGGCTGTTCATCTCCTTTATGGTATTCTTGAAAACGGTTTGCATTAGAACCTCACCTAACTCGATCACCATACGGAGCATCTTGGGATGAGTAAGGATATGACATATCCATGCGTGCCAATTCCACATGACGAAGAAGGAAACCTAGACGAGATAATAACCTTGATGGTAGATGAAAGCTTAGTATTCGGGACGAAGGGTTCCTTGAATGAAAAAGAGGATGCTGCTCACTATTTTAAGACTAAACCAAGGAAGAACCTGAGAAACAAACTATTTCATTTCAATGGATCGATGATGGTAATATCGGCAGAAGGAGAAAGAACGATGAAAAAGACCGATGAGACTGATAAGGTGAAGATTCCAAATAACCAAGCAGAATTTGTAAGCCAAAGGGCTCCGATTAAATATATAGGAGTGTACACCCGGCCACGCCTTTGTGCTAGATTCCAATGGATCACGTCCTTTTCCGAACCTACAAATGTTGAAGAGTTTACCATCCTAAAGAAGACAATAATGTCCCTACGCAAGACAAAAGATGATGGGTTAAATTATAGGTGCTTGGACTTAAAGACTATGAAACTTTTTCTAATCACGGATGAACTCTTTGATAACGCAAGAGAGCTCTAAAGCCAATTAGTATTTGTAATAGTAATGATGGGCGGTAGCGTATTAGCCAATATTATTCACTATGCATCAAGGTGCAAAAGGGCGACTAGATTGGTGAGGGCGTCGGATATATACACACTTATTCTCGGTTTTGATAATGTGTTTGTTATTAAGAAAATGTTGGGAGAGATTTTGAAAAGAGATTTACCATTGGAGGCATACGTATACGTTAAGACTGTTTTTGATGTTGTGGCGAAAGACGGAAAGACAATCGAGAAGCGCTTGAAGATTGATATCAGTGCTCTTCGTAAGTCTTACGCTGGGGGAGAATTGTCAAAATTGGGATAGATGCTGGGCGAAGCAAATCCAGTGGATCCATTGACGAAACAATTAGTGCATACCAGAACGCAGTTGTCAAAATTATTGGAGAAAGGAAGAACAAATCTACACCCTGTACGTTGGCCATTGGTTGCAAACAAAGTGCAAACGTTGGCGTGTCGAGAGTCAAGTGATGATGTAGTTTGCAGTGTTAGTTTGAAAAATGGAAAGGAAGGCCTGATCAGGGCGGAGAAGAATGGAACTACAATGGGTGATAATTAATTCTACATAACCCAAGAAAGGGGTCGAAAATATGACACTGTATAGTAGCACTGTTACCTTATTAATTTAGAAACATGAAGCAAGTTGGTTTCATTGAGATGACTGGGTGACCGTAACTATACTGTAGCTTATAACCCTTCATACATTCGTTTACAAGTTTGGAGATTTAATTATGTTACACGTTACGGTGGTGGTTTGAGATGGGCATGGCGGCGGTTTAGGAATGGAATTTATCCACGTGTCATAGTATGACATTGTACA